>JBBPBX010015363.1:13297-34590 GCA_038048925.1 Garcialebias charrua | reverse complement strand
CAATTGTTACAGGAGGATCTTGCAGCCAGAAGCTTGGATTGGTAGAAAGGTTTAGGAGAATTAAATGCTCTGGAGTTTGTATGTTCTCCTCATGTTTGCATCATGAGTACTCCGGTTTCCTTCCACAGAACAAAAACCAGCGTGTTGCCTTCAGGCCCAGGCCTCGCTTCCAGAAGAGATCTGTGCTCTCAGTGGGATTTGCCTGGTGAAGTAAAGGTTAATAATAAATAAAAATGATTAAACTAGGGAGCTGTTTTCTTTTGAAAATGGAAAATTTGACAACTCACAAAATGCAGATAAATAGCTGAAGAATGAAACCACCTGGGTGTGGCTTCAGGCTTTAGACAGATAAGGTGACCGAAGTCATCACAGCTAAACTGAAGTAGGAGTGATGGTGACGGTGTGAGAAGAAGAAATAACTGTAGGGCAAAGACAAACCAAAGCTTCTGAGGGAAATAAAACTATGATCAGGAAGAAATAAAACTATGATCAGGAAGAAATAAAACCATGATCAGGAAGAAATAAAACTATGATCAGGAAGAAATAAAACCATGATCAGGAAGAAATAAAACCATGATCAGGAAGAAATAAAACTATGATCAGGAAGAAATGAAACTATGATCAGGAAGAAATAAAACTATGATCAGGAAGAAATAAAACCATGATCAGGAAGAAATAAAACTATGATCAGGAAGAAATAAAACCATGATCAGGAAGAAATAAAACCATGATCAGGAAGAAATAAAACTATGATCAGGAAGAAATAAAACTATGATCAGGAAGAAATAAAACTATGATCAGGAAGAAATAAAACTATGATCAGGAAGAAATAAAACTATGATCAGGAAGAAATAAAACTATGATCAGGAAGAGAATGAAACTGGCTGGATGTCAAAAGAAGAGAAGAAATGTGGAGAATGTGAGAAATGTATCATTTTAACCCTTTAACAAGTATGACCTTAGATCAAACTGTGTGATGTTTCTGTGTCGAGTCATGCTCAAGGCAGGGAGATTAGAACCCGCAACCATCGAGCAACAAGACGTGTGGTTTACAGCAGTGTGGTTCAGTCATTTGCTAAACTGCTAAACCTTGAATGTTCTTAAATTCCCACTAATGAGTAAAGTTTCTGTCTGTGTTTTTGTTGTGTCTGTTTGTTACGATAATGTCTCATGAACCACTAAATGAATTTTAATAGGATTTGGTTGAAAAGAATCATTAGACATGTCCAACTGACTGGAGTCAGCATGATTCAAGATGGCTGCCGTAGACAAGTGAACTTTAACCACAGAACAATGTTTATAACGCAGCAGTACAAACAGAAATTTGTTAAAGATTCCTTCTGTCTGTTAGCAAAATATTTTCTTGACAACAGGACAGATTTGAACGACACCTTCAAAACCCTTAAAAACACACATTTACAACTGATTAACCTTTGGAGTCAGTCAAATTGAAGATGGCCATACAGCCAATCAGCATAAACACAAAAGAGGCTTTAACTCAATGAATTTGACAGATTTTGAGCTAAAATGTGACGTGATAGTTTCTGAATGTCTTATTTAACTGATATTTTGAGCATGGCATCTTGCAATATTGCACAAGATTTCATATTATGTTACTTTTAAGGGTTCACTAAAACAGATACCGGTACACAAGAAGATCTTGGTTTAAATGCGGCAGTGGGCGATATACATTATTTCAAGGAACACCAAGTCTTAAATCCTTATTGTGCATTTATTGTATTTTTTCACACAATAGAAATAAGCATGCACAACTAAAATCAAGTTGAAACAAAAATCTCCACAGGAATGTTGCTATTACAAGAGAAATGTGTTATCAGTTCAAACCAATGTGTTACAAATTAGAGAAAAAGTAGAAAAATGACTTTACATGAGCCAGTAAGATGAAGGGGTTTTAATTTGCTCTTCAACAGAGTTTGGCTCAGATTTAAGCAACAACTTATAAAATATGACAACAAGCTGATGGGAGTTTTCACTAATCTGTCTAACCTTCATCAACCTGCAAGTCTGCCAGACTCCTCTCTGACAGAAAAAATAATTTATGGAAGTCGAACACAGCTGAAATTTTGAAAAAATGTTTATAATGCAACTTTACCTACAGAAGGACATGTTCAGTCCTCGGCCAAGAGGAAATAAAAATGCAGCAGTCAGTGTTTGCAGCGTGTTGGAACAAGGCGAGATAAGTCTCCGAGCGGATCTAACTGTGAGCTTAAACGTCTTAATTCGCTGAGAACAAACAGACTTACTCTTTGCTAAACTGATATAGGTTTTCTTTCTCCTTTTTGGAGGACTAAAAATAAGTTTTAACACACTTTATTGAACACAATTTCATAAGTTAACTCTTTCTTCTCATAGAAAACTGGAACTGAAGTTATACAGCTGTACAATTACTGACACATAATTATTCCTATTTACAAGCTCTTACTATTTTACTAAACAGTTTTTACATTAAACACTTGGATTTGATGTTTAACGTATTTATTATTTGTCTTTTTCAGTTTTATTTGTGCAAATTAACACCATCACCATCTTTGCAGAGTAAAAACACCGAAGGACACAAGTTATTTGCTTCTGTCCAAAGTTAATTTCATCCATCCATCCATCCATCCATCTTCTTCCGCTTATCCGGGGTCGGGTCGCGGGGGTAGCAGCCTAAGTAGGGAGGCCCAGACTTCCCTCTCCCCAGCCACTTGGAGCAGCTCCTCTGGGGGAATCCCAAGGCGTTCCCAGGCCAGCCGAGAAACATAGTCCCTCCAGCGCGTCCTGGGTCTTCCTCTGGGTCTCCTCCCGGTGGGACATGCCCGGAACACCTCACCAGGGAGGCGTCCAGGAGGCATCCTAACCAGATGCCCGAGCCACCTCAACTGGCTCCTCTCGATGTGGAGAAGCAGCGGCTCTACTCCGAGTCCCTCCCGGATGACTGAGCTTCTCACCCTATCTCTAAGGGAGAGTCCAGACACCCTGCGGAGAAAACTCATTTCAGCCGCTTGTATCCGAGATCTTGTTCTTTCGGTCACAACCCAAAGCTCATGACCATAGATGAGGGTGGGAACGTAGATCGATCGGTAAATTGAGAGCTTTGCCTTTTGACTCAGCTCTCTCTTCACCACGACAGACCGGTACAGCGCCCGCTTCACTGCGGACGCTGCACCTATCCGCCTATCGATCTCACGCTCCAGTTTTCCCTCATTCGTGAACAAGATCCCGAGATACTTAAACTCCTCCACTTGGGGCAGGACCTCCTCCCCGACCCGGAGAGGGCACGCTACCCTTTTCCGGCTCAAGACCATGGCCTCGGATTTGGAGGAACTGATCCTCATCCCGGCCGCATCGCATTCAGCTGCAAACCGCTCCAGTGAAAGCTGTAGATCACGAGCTGATGAAGCCAATAGGACCACATCATCTGCAAAAAACAGAGAAGCGATTCTAAGGCCACCAAAACGGATCCTCTCAACACCTTGGCTGCGCCTAGAAATTCTGTCCATAAAAGTTATAAACAGAATCGGTGACAAAGGGCAACCTTGGCGGAGTCCAACTCTCACCGGAAACGAGCCTGACTTACTGCCGGCAATGCGGACCAAGCTCTGACACCGGTCGTACAGGGACCTAACAGCCCATATCAATGGGCCTGGTACCCCATACTCCCGGAGTACCCGCCACAGAACCCCCCGAGGGACGCGGTCGAATGCCTTTTCCAAGTCTACAAAGCACATGTAAACTGGTTGGGCAAACTCCCACGCACCCTCCAGGACCCTGTTGAGGGTGTAGAGCTGGTCTAGTGTTCCACGACCAGGACGAAAACCACACTGCTCCTCCTGAATCCGAGGTTCGACTATCCGACGGACCCTCCTCTCCAGAACCCCTGAATAGACCTTACCAGGGAGGCTTAAGAGTGTGATCCCTCTATAGTTGGAACACACCCTACGGTCCCCCTTTTTGAATAGGGGAACCACCACCCCAGTCTGCCAATCCAAGGGAACTGCCCCCGATGTCCACGCGATATTGCAGAGTCGCGTAAGCCAACACAACCCCACAACATCCAGAGCCCTAAGGAACTCAGGACGAATCTCATCCACCCCCGGAGCCTTGCCACCGCGGAGCTTTTTAACCACCTCGGCGACCTCCGCACCAGAGATTGGAGAGCCCGATCCAAAGTCCCCAGGCTCCGCTTCCTCAGTGGAAGACGTGCCAGTAGGATTGAGGAGGTCTTCGAAGTATTCCGCCCACCGACTCACAACATCCCGAGTTGAGGTCAACAGCACGCCATCCCCACCATAAATGGTGTTGGTCGCGTACCGCTTTCCCCCCCTGAGACGCCGGATGGTGGACCAGAATCGCCTCGAAGCCGTACGGAAGTCATTCTCCATGGCCTCTCCGAACTCCTCCCACGCCCGAGTTTTTGCCTCAGCAACCACCCGAGCCGCATGCCGCTTGGACTGCCGGTACCTATCTGCTGCTTCCGGGGTCCCACAGGCCAAAAAGGCCCAATAGGACTCCTTCTTCAGCTTGACAGCATCCCTCACCGCCGGTGTCCACCACCGGGTTCGAGGGTTGCCACCACGACAGGCACCAACAACCTTGCGGCCACAACTCCGATAAGCTGCCTCGACAATAGAGGCGCGAAACATGGCCCTGTAATGGACCTACCCAGGGTCAAACTAAGGTTTTTGAACTGTCCAGTGATGACCTTTACTGACCTCTCAGTAAAGCAAGACATTTACTACAAAATCATTCATTTAGCTGTAATCTGATAAATATAGTCACCAAAAGAGACTATTTCTATCTTTGATTTTAGGCTGATGTGATCAAAAGAATAACTTTTGTCATTTTCATGATGTGTGCTTTTAAGCTGTGTTATTCTGTAAGAGTTTAAACTGTGTTCACTGCTGTGTCAAAGGTGCAGTCTCGGGTCACAGAGACCGGACGGTTTTGTTTAGAAACTCAGAGGACAGTAATCCGTTGTTTTTCATGAAAGGGCTCCAGCTTGCTGTGCCTTTCCCTAAACAAATCTCTCTCTGCTCTGGCTGTAACCTTGGGTCTGATAAGGCAAGTTCACTCCTCTCTTTGTTCCTGCTTTTTAAGTTCTAACTGTGCGAGAACGCTTCAGAGTTTCTGGGAGCTTCGAAAGATGATGTGAACCTTCCAAAGAGCTGAATGACCACAAGTCACGCGCTAAGGACTCGTCATCCAGCTGGGACTGATAACATGTTGTTATGGGTCCACTTCGAACAAGCGTAAGCTCAAGAACTTTGTTTATTCCTTCCTGGAATAAGTTTATCTTGAAGTCAGAGGCCTGAAGCTGACATATTCTCTGATGACCAAGCGAAAACCAGGAGACGTTGGAAAACGTAAACCAGAACCCTGCTTGAAGGTATTGTACTGGTTCCCACAAGGACCCGTGCATCTGAAAAGCTACAAGGTCTTCCCTCTTACCGGGCCGTCGTCAAAAGGTAAAGAGCTGTTTACAAAACGTACCTGGATTTTAGCAGAAGTCGGAGGAGAAGTGTCACTCTGGTATCATGCTCACGATAATTTCTTCTTAAATCTTTCCTCCTACTCTTTCCCCTCTCTATCTAAGCTGGAAACTATAATTAAGCTGAAGAGCCCACAGACTAAATATGTTAACATCCAATATTGAAGTCTGTTGTGTTAAATTTAAGTGTGCTGACGTATTAATTTGAAAGAAAGTGAAATCATGTCAATCAAGTGTAATGGTGTTAATTTAGTTGATTTATTTTAAATAAATGGTAGTGTCGCCTGGCATACCAAACTAAGTCAATGTCCATTGTCACTTAATGGCTCTGTTTATTTATCCATCATAAAGATCACAGAAATATTGGGTAAACTGAAAAAGAACAGAATCCGTGAATTTACTATTCAATCTGAATAAGTAAATTAATTAAGGTAAAGAGGTCAGTATTAATATTGACCTCCTCATAATTCTTACAGCCCACTCGGGCTCAATGTCCCCCGCCTCCCTCGGAACGTGTTCAAAGCTCTCCCGGAGGTGGGAGTTAAAGGGATTGTGACATGATTTTGTAAATTTGAATATTTGTCAGAACATATATATCTTATATCATTGAGCTCTGGTCGTTTTTGCATAATAAATTATAAATATATTAAATTTTTATTCCAAGTTATGGTAGTCATTTCTCTGGGACACGCCCCTAAAATTCCGTGCATTCCGCAAAACCGTCATTTGACGTACACGTGGGGAGCCGCTGCTCAACGCGCATGTAATTAATAATGGCGGAGCATGTCGACTCAGACGAGTGCAGCATTTCTAGTGTTGATCTAAGCGATTTGTCTTCAGTTTTGGAAGGTCAATATAAGCAGTAGAAGTTTTAATCTTGCTCAAATCATTTTATTGTATACTCTATTAATGGAAAACTTATTAACTTTTACGATTCAGCTTTAAAAAAAACGTGCAGGGAGCTTCGTGGCTTTGAGCATGTCCGATTGCGTTTGAGATCTATCATTTTAAGACAGTAAATCATCCAAAGCTCTCATTAATAAACCCTCCATGAATAAAAACACATACTGATGTTACTTGATCGCGCCGACATAATTTAAAAATACCTAAATAGCACTCCGTGTTGACTCGGGTATCTATGCTAATGTCTGTTAGCAAGCAGATGTCGGCAGATAGTCCAGGTCACGTCTGACATATATCTTTTTTAAACAGTAAATCATCCAAAACTCTCATTAATAGACTCTCCCCTAATAAAAACAAACAACAAATCGTACCTGGTCGCGCCGACATAATTTAAAAATACCTAAATAGCACCCGTGTTGACTCGGGAGCTATGCTAATGTCTGTTAGCAAGCAGATGTCGGCAGATAGACCTCACGTCTGACATATATCTTTTTTAAACAGTAAATCATCCAAAACTCTCATTAATAGACTCTCCCCTAATAAAAACAAACAACAGATCGTACCTGATTGCGCCGACATAATTTAAAAATACCTAAATAGCACCCGTGTTGACTCGGGAGCTATGCTAATGTCTGTTAGCAAGCAGATGTCGGCAGATAGACCTCACGTCTGACATATATCTTTTTTAAACAGTAAATCATCCAAAACTCTCATTAATAGACTCTCCCCTAATAAAAACAAACAACAGATCGTACCTGATTGCGCCGACATAATTTAAAAATACCTAAATAGCACCCGTGTTGACTCGGGAGCTATGCTAATGTCTGTTAGCAAGCAGATGTCGGCAGATAGACCTCACGTCTGACATATATCTTTTTTAAACAGTAAATCATCCAAAACTCTCATTAATAGACTCTCCCCAAATAAAAACAAACAACAGCTCGTACCTGATAGGCAGTAAGATGGTCGCTGCAGACAAGACTCTCAGTAGGAACCCATCGGTCACAAGTTCTCTGTACTTCCATTCTAGGCAAAGTTTCTCATCTTTTGGGAATTTGTGAAGGCTCACTTGTTCACTGCTGATATTAGAACACCCAAATGCGCTACAACGTGATGGCATTTTTCAAGTTACACCAAAAAAAAAAGAGTCGATCTTTCACCAAACAAAGGGGCAAGCCAGGCTCCGCCTTTTGCCCAGTGCCCACGTGTACGTCACATGAAGATTTGCATAAGTTCACGGGGCGTGTCCCAGAGAATTTATGGTAAAAAATTACCATAAATTGGAATGAAATTTTAATATATTTATAATTTATTATGCAAAAACGACCAGAGCTCAATGATATAAGATATATATGTTCTGACAAATATTCAAATTTACAAAATCATGTCACAATCCCTTTAAAGCTCCGTCTTACGGGAGACTCTGCCAGACGTTCCCAACAGACCCTCACAATACGTTTGGGTCTGCCAGGTCTGACCGGCATCCTCCCCCAAAGGTGAGGGACGAGACAAAGCGCAGCCCGCAAGACCCCTTATGATGAGTAATATAAATGGAAACAATGTTCCCTCGCCCGGACGCGGGTCACCGGGGCCCCACTCTGGAGCCAGGCCCGGAGGAGGGGCACGTTGGCGAGCGCCTGGTGGCCGGGCTTTCACCCATGGAGCTCGGCCGGGCACAGCCCGAAGAGGAGACGTGGGTCCCCCTTCCCATAGGCTCACCACCTGTGGGAGGGGCCAAAGGGGTCGGGTGCATTGTGGAATGGGTGGTGGCCGAGGGCGGGGACCCTGGCGGTCTGATCCTCGGCTACAGAAGCTGGCCATTGGGACATGGAATGTCACCTCTCTGGTGGGGAAGGAGCCTGAGCTAGTGTGTGAGGTTGAGAGGTTCCGGCTAGAAATAGTCGGACTCACCTCAACGCATGGCTCTGGCTCTGGAACCAGTTTCCTTGAGAGGGGTTGGACACTCTTCCACTCTGGAGTTGCCCCTGGTGAGAGGCGCCGAGCAGGAGTGGGCATACTTGTTGCCCCCCATCTCGGTGCCTGTACGTTGGGGTTCACCCCGGTGAACGAGAGGGTAGCCTCCCTTCGCCTACGTGTGGGGGGACGGGCTCTGACTGTTGTTTGTGCCTATGCGCCGAACGGCAGCGCAGATTACCCACCCTTTTTGGAGTCCTTGGAGGGGGTATTGGAGGGTGCGCCTCCTGGGGACTCCCTTGTTCTGCTGGGGGACTTCAACGCTCACGTGGGCAATGACAGTGAGACCTGGAGGGGTGTGGTTGGGAGGAACGGCCCCCCTGATCTGAACCCGAGTGGTGTTCTGTTGTTGGACTTCTGTGCTCGTCATGGATTGTCCATAACGAACACCATGTTCAGGCATAAGGGTGTCCATATGTGCTCTTGGCACCAGGACACCCTAGGTCGTAGTTCAATGATCGACTTTGTTGTCGTCTCATCTGATCTGCGGCCGCATGTCCTGGACACTCGGGTGAAGAGAGGGGTGGAGCTGTCAACTGACCACTACCTGGTGGTGAGTTGGCTCCGAAGTTAATTTCAGTTCAGTTTATTTTTTATAGTACCAAGAACAGAAGTTGTCTCAGGCACTGAACAGAAACATTCATATATAAAATAATAATTTAACATTATTTATGTGAGGAGCAGACTGCTTTGAGTTTAACTCCATCACAGAACTCTCATCTTGAACAAGCATGAAGGAGACAGTGGAAAGAAAAACTCCCTCATGCGGAAGAAAACTTTAGCAGAACCAGGTTCAGGACAAATGGACATCTGCTTTGACCGGCTGGGTTTGGTAGGAACAGATACACAATGGCAGGTCAAGAATCACATGTTAAGATAGAAATAGTATCAAATGAAAACTATTCAATTTTAACAATTCATTTAAGAAATGAGGTCAGTTTGTCCTCTAGTAGTCTAAGTCTATAGCAGCAGAACAAGACAACACTAACTATAGGATTTATGAAAAAGTAAAGTGTTAATCCCAGTCTTCAAACTGGACAATGTGTCAGCCTCATGGACACAAACTGGAAGTTGGTTCCACAAGAGAGGAGCCTGACAACTGAAAGATCTTCCTCCATTCTGCTGCTGGAAACTCTAGGAACCACAAGTAAACCTGCAGTCTGAGAGTGAAGTGCTCTGTTAGCAAAATATGGAACAATAAGATCTGTAATATAAGATGGAGCTAGGTTGTTGAGGACTTTGTAGGTTAGAATATTTTGAGTTAACAAAATCATCATCATCTTTAAAACTACAGGTAATCCCCGACTTACGAGCGAGTTCCGTTACTACGACTACTGTATCTCCTAAGATGAAAATCTCGTAAATCGGGGACTACCTGTATATATGTATATATACCGCCCAAGCCGCTACTGATACACTACATGTGCGGTAATGCCTATCCTAACACTTTGAAACATTTTAAAAGAACATACAGTACATAAAAAATTAATTTCTTACTTTGAGCTGCAGCTTCTCTCGTCTGTTTGTCTGTTAGCTCCACTGTTAGCTCCGCTGTTAGCTCCGCTGTTAGCTCCGCTGCGTTACGTCCGAGCTCCGCAGCTTGCTGCAGCACCACGCAGTTTAAACTGTTTACAGGAAGGACTGTTAGTATCTTAACTTCATACATTTGGAGACAGAAAAAGTTTTAATAACTTACCGAAAGCCGTCTGCGCGCGCCGCCATTAGCTGCACCTGTTAGCATGTTAGCCCCACCAAATCCGCAGCTGCTGTTGGGCATTAGCTGCACCTGTTAGCATTAGCCCATCCAAAAAGGCTCTCGGCTTTGTTTCTCCAAGTTAGCTCGGTGTCCCCCGATATCTTCGTCTACCAGGCAGACATGTGGCGAGCTCCAGGAACCTTCGATCGCACAAAGCCGGCTGTCGGCTGGAGCTACGAGGCTAATGTTAGCTCGTTGCTAATCCGGTCCAGCTGGCTGTCTGTTGCTTCACGCGGTCCACAGTGTCGTTTTCCTTCGTCCATCCGTCCTCCACAAAACCACCGTTCAGCTCCAGATCACGTATCCGAGCGCAGGAACCTCTGATCGGATTCAGACAAAGCCGGCTGTGTGAAATGGAGGTCACCGCCGGCTGGCAGGAGCCGCCCGAGACCGTAGTAAAATGGAGGCCGATTCCCGGAAACGGACGGAAGTTGCGCAATAATGAATAAAAATTATTATTTTTATAATTATTATTATTTATAAAGCCTTTAAAACAACCACAGCTGCAACAGAGTGCTGTACACATGAATTTAAGAACATTTAAACACACACAAAAAAGTTTTTTTTTTTTTCTTCATTTTTTCATTAAATATGATAACCTCGTAAATCCAGAACCTCGCAGGTCGACCCCTCGTAAGTCGGGGATTACCTGTATATAAACTCAAATGGGAAATAAAAAATGAAACATTCCTCAAACGAATGCATATTTCATAATCAAGTTTCATTGGCCAAGTACGCTCACGCATATAAGGAATTGAGTTTTGGTTACAGTAGCTCACAATGTGCAATAAATAAATAAGTAAATAAATAAATTGCTGCCACCTGTCTAGCAGTTTAGGTCAAATCTTACAAATGACCTCATAATTACATTTTTCTTGTCTAATGTTGACTAGGTGATGCAGCCATCTTGTGCAGAGTTGGTTCTAAAAGGAAATCAGCTGTAAATGTGCACCCAGTGTTTACTTCCTGATAATTTCATTAAATGAACTTTGTGCACCGGTTTATGGGACATTTTGATAACTCTACTACACAGACACGAGCGGTAACATCACCATCTTCCCCTGCCTGTGGCGAGCAGCAGAACAATTAACTGGTCGTTGTGGGTCATGGGACAATCCCTGGTCAATCTTGGTTGCCTGGAAATAGCTCAGAGCACCTAAAACGTACAGAATCAGTGAAAATCACATGCTCAGGCTTTTTATTTAAACCTAAGGACGATTTTGTGTGAACGCTAACTTGAATTTGTGAGAATATTTTAGGTTCCTCCTTTAATTGTGTTAATTTGTACTTAAAATTGGGAACTGAATTGATGTTAAACTCTAAACTTGCTAAGTTAATATGTCAACGTTGGATTCTCCCCGTTAACTTGTTGTGTAAGGCCAGATTGTTGCACGTCACAGTTTCAGCTCTGTGATGCTGCAGAGTGTTTTGGTGTGGTCATGTTTAGATGAATGACCCTATTAGAAACCAGGGTGGGGGTCATCTGTCAGCATCACGGTTTGCCTGAGCACGCCGTCATCGTCTGCCACTACTATCTCTGGGTTCTGTTTGTGTGGGTGCGAGACTGAATTATGTATGATGCTGTCAGAGGAGCTGTGGCATTATGAAAAGCTGCAGGGTGCTGCAGCGTTCTGTGTAATCTTACTGGACACGTGCACATGGGAGCAGTAAATCTGGTTGCACCCTAAAGTCCTGACCTCTTTTCTTTAAACTTATTTGAAAACTTTACGAGAGAAAAAGAAAGTTCAAAATTAACAAAAGCATGAGCTGGGGTCAACTAAGAGCTGGAGTTTTAAAAAGGTGACTCATTTATTGTTAGGTTGCTTTATTAGATATTTAAATGCTGTTTTATTTCTAAATGGGAAATATAAAAGAAGCGATAGAAACAAGACTTTTTACAGGATGTTTATCTTGATTGCTCACTCTCATATTCTTGAACTCATATTTATTTTTTTATAAATCTAAATTAGTATTCGCAACACTATAAAATACACAGCCATACATACAGTGCAATAAATATATCTTTCTTGAAAAAAAGATTTGTTTGCTATAGTAAAGGAACGTTTTGGGCAAACGTTAAATATAATTTTCTCTAAGTTTAAGATGATTTGCCCAGTTTCCTCCGGCCTGCTACTTCAATATTTCTCTGGGGACAATCACTGCCAACTAATCAAGCTAAGTGCAGATTTATGTCCATGAAAAGTGAATAAACTCTGGATAAATCAAATATAATATGTCTTAAATCACAATGCAATTACAGTATTTTCTGGTGTATAGGTCGCACCTGTGTATAGGTCGCATTGACCAATTATCACCGATAGATTGGAAAAATCCCTAGATAGGTCGCACTGGTGTATAGGTCGCACCTACGTTTAGCTCTGCTGCAATTGTCTGCCACAGGAGCGCACAGCAAGGCTTTTAAGAAGATTAACACTTAAAAACAATTATTTGTTTGATAAAAATTATAGCAAATATGTATCTGAGCTGAACTTTTCCTTAATAAATGAACGTAATTGTGAAATGAGCTGGATTTAAACATTTGTTTCACCGAAAGTGATAACAAGCCATATATAGGTCGCACCTGAGTATAGGTCACAGGCCTTGAAAAAAACCATAAAAAGGTGCGACCTATACACCGGAAAATACGGTACTTGAGGTATTAGAAAGCATAAACAAACATGTATGTTTAGAACTATGCTGTTAATGGTTAGTTGTCCAAGACGTGGTAATCCCAGATGGTTTCAACAAAATGAACCTCTTTATTTTTGAAGATGTTTTGCTTTTCATTTAATGGACACTTTCAGTTAAAAATGCAAAGATCTAAGCTTTTTAAAAGCTTTGTCATATTTTAACAAACAGCTAGGTGTTATAAAGTTTATCAGTAGTATCTTCGTTGCCAGTTCAATCTGCTGTTGAACTGAACCCCCAGCTGTCAATGAACTCACATCAACCAGTTGTTGGCAACAACGCCTTTTAGTAACAAGAGGATGTTCAAGTTCTTATTTCACTGCATTTGTTCTACAGCTTTATGAGCAACTTCATTTTAAATTAGCGTGTTAACATTTAAAGTGTCTGAATGGTTTTTGTATCTTGGTGTGATGTTTTTCTAAATGATATAAAGGGAAAAGGAATGGAGCTGAAACTCTTCTTTTTTTAATGAAGTGCATCTTCAGGGAAGAGCCGCAAACAAGAACTGTTTGTTCAAACTTACGAGTTTAACAAAACACGACATGCACCAACGTCCTCTTAACGTTTGTCTTCACAAATGTTTATTTGTGTTTTGCTGCCATTTGGTTGGGCAGCACGGTGGCACAACTGGTAGAGCTGCTGCCTCTCAGCGAGAAGGTTGCCGGTTCAAATCCCGGTCCGGGGCCTTTCTGGGTGGAGTTTGCATGTTCTCCCCGTGCATGCGTGGGTTTCCTCCGGGTACTCCGGTTTCCTCCCACAGACCAAAAAACATGCATGTTAGGCTGATTGGTGACTCTAAATTGACCCTAGGTGTGAGTGTGAGAATGGATGGTTGTTTGGTGTGAGTGAGACAGGTCCCTCTTGTAAATGAGTCCCCGTGACTCAACGAGGCTAGCCTGTATAAATAAAGGTTGAATGAATGAATGAATGAATGAATTTGCTTGATATATTTCATAACACATTTGTTTCTTTTTGTCCTTGTCAAGACCTTCAATTTGCAGACTAAAGTACTCATTTGGATAAAAGACTACTGTACTTTTTCACCCTATAAGTCACAGTTTTTTGCATAATTAGCATGCCCTGCAACTTACACACTGAAGCAACGTAGTTATGGATTTTTTCCATATTTATAACCAGTGGTTGACTGAGATATGATGTTTTATTCATCCTGACAGAAAAGATTGAACTCTACCATTTCCAGCCGCTAGATGACACTTGAGTAGTATGGCATACCATTGTGTCATGTAATAGGTAAAAGTTGATATTAATGGCACAATTGGCTTGCCATAACCTGCCACCTTCCAGCTCGCTTGGAGCAACCGTCAAATCAGCTTCATTTTACTGCGCCGCCCCAGTGAAATTCAGCTGATTTGACCATCAAAGTGCATTTATTAAGCAAAAGTTAGACTGAGACACACCTTTATTATAATTTAGAGCAAACAAATAATTGTTTTTAAGTGTTAATCTTGTTAAATTCTTGTTAAAATCCTCCCGTGCATGCTCCCGCGGCCGCTATTTGGCAGCCAATCTTGTCACAACACCGGCCCACGTTTCCAGGTTGTCAGCGGTGGCGTGTAATAGATGCAACTGATATGGCAAAGTGCCATATTTATGGATATTTCCACTTTATTAGACATATTTGGACTGATGCAACTTATAGGGCGGTGCGATGTGTACGGCGGAAAATACGGTAAATGTTTCAACAAAGAAGAGCCCGTCCACCTTGTTAGATGATCAGAGCTGTAACCACTTGAAATTTGATGGAAACAATGACATGGTAGAAATGTAACAAAAAGTTTGAATTGATCTTGTTTAATTATGAGAAACGATGTGACACATCCAACTAAACCTGCGTGATTACACATTAAAGCTGGGGTATGTAAGATTGTAATGTAGTCTGTAACTTTTCAAACAATATATATTTTAACATATTTCTTCACTCTGTCACTAGATTGATGTTAGAGAGGTAATCTCTGAAAAAACAAACAAAAAAATATTGTCCCCTTGCTTCTCCAGGTGGTAAATAAGCATTTCTAAAAAGAAAAAGTGACCCGCCATTTTCCAGCCAATAAAAACAAAGTTTGTAACCAGCCAATAAAAACCGAGCTTGAATTTGAATCAGCCAATAAAAACAGAGCTTGAATTTGAATTTTAACAGACCACAAGGGGGCAGAGCCATATATGGCTCTGAGGGGGAGGGATCAGAATGCTTTGCTTGTTGAAATTTTTTCTAAGTGCTGCAGTTCTACAGAAACTGCAGACTGAACCTTTAACGAGCCGTTCTGTCAGGGAGGTGTGGCAGAGCTCCGTTCACATCCTCCACTGGATTGTAATAAGATGAGCAAAGATGAGACAAAAATGAACATAAAGAGTTTATAACTGAGAAATGTAATTAACAAATCAATGAATCAAATGCCACGGTGGCCTGGGCCCTTCGTGTTGTTTAAACTAGTCTCCCATTAATTAAATTCAGCATTAATGAAAACCTCTGCAGCCACAGCTGGACTGAGGAATGGAGGTGACAACCGTTGTGTTCATGCTTCAAAGGAAAGGAGACAGGCAGAGCTGTTACGCTGTGGCCGAGGATGGAGCTGCCTCCTTCACAGAAACAATCAGCAGCATTCTGGGAGCTCATTACAGCAAAACGCTGCTGTGGTGGAACTGGGAACCAGTGCGCTCAGCCTCGGCTGCGCTAACTGGTGAGAGACGCGTAGGGTTTGCACGAGCGTCTCCTCCCTTCCCACAAGCATTCATTTAAAACTGTGCAAGCTGCACGAGGACAGGACTCCAGAAGAGGGTGTGTGCTTGTTGTTGACAGTCTTGTCATTTCAAAGTCAAAGTCAAAGTCAACTTTATTGTCAGATCTGCAATATGTACTGTACAGGACATACACAGGACCGAAATTGCGTTTCTCTCAGTCCCTCGGTGCAACAGTAAACATCTAAACATTGAAACACTGAAACATATAATAATAGACATAAGCATAAAATAGTAAAACTAACACTGTCCTGAGTTTTTGCATAGTGGTATAAGAGTATGAAAATTTACACCGACTCTAAAACTAAAACTAAAACATTAAACATTTAATGAACATAATACTGTCCTGAGTTTTTGCATACTAGTATAAAAAAAGAGTATAAAAAGTATAACTAAAATAAACTAAAGGTTTCTAGCATTGACATTTGCAAAGTGGCAAAGCAGCGTATGAGTTAATGTACACAGTATATGTATGAGGTAGTAGTTGATGTTGTTATAGAGGCAAAAAGTGGCATATGCAGTAAGGCACATTGGGCATCCCTAAATAAGACCGGTCAGAGCACACTGTATATGTATCAGCAGTGGTGTAGATATTAGAGTAGTGTAAATGTAAACAGTAGTAATTAAATGTAAGAGAGTCAGAGTCAGAGTCAGAGAGTCTTTATTGTCATTTGCACCGCATGTGGTACATGAGATGAAAACGAGATTATGTACACGAGGTCCCAGTTACATCCAACAACAAATGAAAGAGAAAAACAGTAATAACATCGAGAACTAACTAAGAAAAACATCAACTAGTAATACACTAAGCCTAATATAGTGGGAATAAACAGCAGCACGAACATGAGTTTGTATGAGCAGATGGTCACAGATGAACACAGATGAACACAGCAACAAGAAAACATATCAGCATCACCATGATGTGATATTTTGCAGTGTTTATTTTAATTTTATTTTTATTTATTCATGAGTCTAACAGCCTCAGGGTAGAAGCTGTTCCTCAGTCTAGTGGTTCTACACTTGATGCTCCTCAACCTCCGTCCTGAGGGGAGTGGGGCAAAGAGTGAGTGTGCTGGATGAGTGAGGTCTTTCATGATACAGGTGGCTCTTTTCCTGCATCTAGAGGTGTAAATGTCTGTGATGGTGGGGAGACTGACTCCAACAGACTTCTGTGCAGCCTTCACCACTCTCTGCAGAGCTTTTCTTTCTTCAACTGTGCAGCCTCCATGCCACACGTTGATGCTGGAGCACACGATGCTCTCCACTGCACACCTGTAGAACGAGGTGAGAACTGGGCTGCTCAGACCGGCTCGTCTCAGCCGTCTGAGGAAGTAGAGTCTCTGATGACCTTTCTTGATCAGGCTGGTGGTGTTGTTGCTCCAGCTGAGGTTATCATTCATGTGTACACCCAGGTATTTGTAGCTGGAGACCACTTCCACTGCAGACCCACCTATTATCAGTGGGGCATGGGTGTGTTTGTTCCTTCTGAAGTCCACAATCATCTCCTTTGTCTTCTTCACATTCATGTGAAGATTATTCTCTTTGCACCAGCTCTCCAGGTGTTCCACCTCCTGTCTGTAGCTGGACTCATCATTGTTTGTGATGCATCCCACCACCGCTGTATCATCTGCAAACTTAACAATATGACAGCCTGGAAGTGTGGCTGTACAATCATATGTGAGCAGAGTGAACAGAAGGGGGCTCAGCACACATCCCTGAGGAGAGCCAGTGCTGAGGGTTATGGTGGAGGAGGAGAAGTTGTGGATCTTCACGGACTGTGGTCTGTCTGTTAAGAAGTCTAGTATCCAGTTACAAATAGAGGGGCTTAGTCCAAGTGTAGATAGTTTGTCTATCAGAGTTTGGGGGATCATGGTGTTGAAGGCAGATGTGAAGTCCACAAAGAGCAGACGCACGTATGAGTCCTTCTGATCCAGGTGGGTGAGAGCAGTGTGGACCACGGAAGAAATGGCGTCCTCTGTTGATCGGTTCTCACGGTATGCGTATTGATGAGGGTCCTCGTTGATGTTGACGGTTGTCTTGATGTGGGACATGACCAGTTTCTCAAAACATTTAGCGACTATCGGGGTGAGGGCCACTGGTCTATAGTCATTCAGACCAGTCACTGTAAAAGTAAACAGTATTAATAAATGTAAACAGAGAATGTAAACAGTATTATGACTATAGGCAGTGATGTAATACAAACATTAGTGCAAGTATGAGAAGTAGTGCAAACTGTATGAGCACATGACCGAGAGTTTAGTGAATAACCCGTTTGATGACACAGAGTCCAGTGTTAAAATCTTTGTGTTGAGTGGTAATGTGTGAGAAAGTTTTAGTGTTAAGGCAGTTCAAATGGGAGGGGGGGCAGAGCAGGCAGAGTGTTTAGCATCCTGACTGCCTGATGAACAGAGCTGTCTCTCAGTCTGCTGGTTCGAGCCTGGAGACTCCTCAGTCTCCTCCCTGATGGCAGCAGTCTGAAGCAGCTGTGTAGTGGGTGTGTGGGATCACCTGCCATGCAGTGGGCTTTCCGAGTGAGGCGTTTGCTGTGTAAGTCCTGCAGTGAGGGCAAGGAGGTGCCCACGATCTTCTCAGCTGCTCTCACAATGCGCTGGAGGCTCTTGCGGCTGGATGCAGTACATGCACCAAACCACACAGTGATGCAGCTGGTCAGGACACTTTCTATGGCACCTCTGTAGAAGGTGCTCATGATGGGGGTTGAAGCTCCAGCCCTTTTCAGCTTGCGGAGAAAGTAGAGACGCTGGTGAGCCTTCTTTGCCAGTGATGCAGTGTTCCTGCTCCAGGACAGGTCCTCTGAGACGTGCACTCCCAGGAACTTGGTGCTGTCTACTCTCTCCACTGCGGTGCTGTTGATGGTCAGAGGGGCATGTTGGGCATCCCTCTTCCTGAAGTCCACAACAATCTCCTTTGTCTTCTCCACGTTGAGAGTGAGATTGTTGTGTCCGCACCACAAGGCCAGGCGGCTCACCTCGTTCCTGTAGTCCGTCTCATCGTTGTTGCTGATGAGACCCACCACTGTTGTGTCGTCCGCAAACTTGATGAAGTGGTTGGAGCTGTATGATGGTGTGCAGTCGTGTGTTAGCAGGGTGAATAGAAGGGGGCTCAGCACACATCCTTGTGGGGCCCCTGTGTTCAATGTGATGGTGCTAGATGTGTTACTCCCGATCCGTACTGTCTGTGGTCTCCCGGTCAGGAAGTCTAGCAGCCAGTTACACATTGAGGTGTTCAGCCCCAGACTGTCCAGTTTAAGGATGAGCTGTTGGGGGATGATGGTGTTGAATGCCGAGCTGAAGTCGATGAACAGCATTCTAACATAGGAGTCCTTCGTGTCCAGATGTGTGAGAGCTGTGTGAAGGGCAGAGGAGATGGCATCGTCGGTTGAGCGATTAGGTCGGTATGCAAATTGGAAGGGATCCAGGGAGTCAGGGAGGACAGATGTGATGCTTTTCATGACTAGCCGTTCAAAGCACTTCATCAGGATGGGGGTGAGTGCTACTGGGCGATAGTCATTGAGGCATGCGGGCGTTGCCTTCTTTGGGACAGGGATGATGGTGGTGGCTTTGAAACAGGTGGGGACGATGGCCTGGCTCAGTGAGATGTTAAAGATGTCCGTGAAGACCGCTGCGAGTTCCCCTGCACAGTCCTTCAGCACACGACCAGGTATGTTGTCAGGACCAGAGGCCTTCCGGGCGTTAATCTTGATGAATGATCGCCTTACGCTGTCTGAGGACAGCGTCAGCACCTGGCCATCAGGAGAGGGGGGGAGTTTATGTGCTGGTGTGCTGTTACTTGCCTCGAACCGAGCAAAGAACTCATTCAGTTCATTCAGCGCAGAGGCTGAGCTGTCACAGGTCTGGGGGGGTGGTTTGTAGTTTGTGATGGTCTGTATTCCCTGCCACAGACTGCGTGTATCCCTGCTGTCCTTGAAACGGTGAGCTATTTTCCCGGAATACTGCCTCTTTGCCTTTCTGATGCCCCAGTCCAGGTTGTTTCTGGCTGCCCTCAGGCCCACCTGATCTCCCGCTTTGAAGGCAGCATTCCTGGCTTTCAGGAGTCTGTGGACCTCAGCTGTCAGCCATGGCTTCTGGTTAGCCCGAACAGTGATGGTTTTAAGGTTGGTTACATCATCAATGCACTTGGTGATGTATGAACATACAGTGTCTGAGTACTCCTGGAGACATGTGGTGTTGTTTGTGGTAGCAGCTTCTTTGAACATACTCCAATCTGTGGTGTCAAAACAGTCCTGGAGTGCCTCTGAAGACCCCTCTGGCCACACTCGTATCTGCTTGCGGACTGGTTTTGTGACTTTCACCAGTGGCCTGTATGCTGGCTTTAGCATAACACAGATATGGTCAGAAGCACCAATGTGGGGGAGGGGGATGGCTCTGTAGGAATTTTTCATGGTGGTGTAAACCTGGTCCAGGGTGTGGTTTCCTCTTGTTGCAAAGTTTATGTTTCTGTATGTTTTTGGAAGAACACTCTTTAAATCTGCTTGGTTGAAATCACCAGCCGTGATGAGAAAAGCATCAGGATGGGCTGTTTGTTGCTCACTGATGTGCACATATAGTTCATTTAGTGCCTCACCTCTATCTTTGCTGTTGGAGCTTGGAGGGATATATACAGCAACAATCATAACAGCTGTAAACTCCCTCGGTATGTAGAACGGTCTGCATTTAATAGTCATAAACTCCACAAAAGGTGAGCAGTGTTTGTAGACCACAGCAGCATCACGACACCATGCGTTGTTGATGTAAACACAGAGCCCGCCTCCGCGAGTCTTACCTCCCTTGATGAAAGCTCGGTCCGCTCTGTAGCATGTTAGCTGCTCCAACTGAATAGCGTGGTCCAGAACGTTGTTGTTAAGCCACGTTTCCGTGAATACAAACACACAACAGTCTCTCACAGTCTTTTGTGTCGTTCGTAGCAGGCGTATATAATCCAATTTGTTGTCCAGGGAGCGCACGTTAGCCAGAACCATGGATGGAATAGCTGGCCTGTGTGGGCTAGCTGCTAGCCTCGCTCTGATACCTCCACGTTTGCCCCGCTTCTGTTTCCTGTCACGCCGCTTGTGGCGTTTCCACGGCGGGCGTGATGAAGGGAGGCTCGGTGCTGGCTTCCAGAGCAGGCCGCAGGCACGTAGCTGCTCCTCGAGCTCGCTGCTTATTTCCAGATGAGCGGTTTTTCCGACATCAAGCAGGAACTCACGGCTATACTTGCATTCTTGAACACGTAGACAAGACGAAGACGAAGACGTGCCGGCACATTGCGGCATACAGGACAAGACAGACGAAAGCACCGTGTTGTTGGGAGAGAGAGAAGCCGCAGCGTTTGCACGCGCCGCCATCATTTGTATTTATTTGTGCATAAATAATAAAAAAATCTTATAATATCTGCCTCTTATTTTAAAATATATATATAAAATAACTAAACAAACAACAACTCAGGCTTGAACATGTCCAAAGTGAAAATGAAAACATCAGGCATCCTTCACACGGCATCATACTTTCCTAACGATTTTAACTTAATCATTTTTTTAAACATATAAATTGTTTTAGAAAATGTTATGGTGATATCAAGACAATTCCACAGTCCTGTTCCCCGAATGACAACTCTGCTCCTTCACAGTGTAGTTCTAAATGGAGGTTTTACAAACATTTACATTCCCTTCAGGTTATAATGACTCTTTTTTAACTAATTGTAATTGAA
>JBBPBX010015362.1:12495-49573 GCA_038048925.1 Garcialebias charrua | reverse complement strand
CCTCATGCACGAAATGTTCGTATTCTAATCCTAAATTTCTCCTACTTTTGTTCGTACGAAGCGTTCGTACGAACATGCCACGTCAGATTCAACAAAGTCTTCTATCATGAGGAAACGTGTGTAAATGCAGTGCGTAAATTTAATGAATCCCACCTGTCCTAAACAGCTGCGCGTGCACGCGTGAAGGTAATTTACATAATTTCCACCCCTCAAAACACCATATAAGGCCACGTTTCCTGCCTTCTGACAGCAGGAAGTGTCCATTCATTCAAACTCATGAAGTAAAATGAGGAACTTCACGCGTTCGGAGATCTGCTCTCAGTCGCGCTGTGGCTACCCCCCCACCCCCCCCTGCAGGTGTCGGATGGTCAAATATCTTTAATGTTAGTGTAAAGTTTGTAAACAACTGTGTAGTTTCACTTATTCAGAAGAGCTGTGGCGCACCGCTGCCCCCCACCCCCCCGCAAGTGTCGGATGGTCAAATATCTCTAATTTTAGTGTACTGTGTTACATTATAGTTTCACTTATTCAGAAGAGCTGTAGCGCACCGCTACCCCCCCACCCCCCGCAAGTGTCGGATGTGTTTTTCAACAGAAGCATTTTAAAATGTCTCTAAACTACAGTTAACTTCATATTAATATTGTAGTGCATGCTGTGTGTCCCGTGGGTCGTACAGTATCAGAAATCAAGAATAAATGGTTTGATCTGAAAATGGCTTCAAACAAACGTCTCGCCGCAGCACGGACAGGAGGAGATCAGTCTGCGAGATGGATGGACAATACTGTAAATGCCACGCTGCAAGACGCGTGCCAACATGTTTTGCAGCACAAATGATGCGCGCACCTCCTGGTCAGCGCGCACCTCCTGGTCAGCGCGCAACCACCACATTCTGCAGGTTATATTTCGAATCAGATATAATAATCTATTGCTCCGATGGTGTTTGACACAAGATCAGTCTTAATTCGTACTTGTTCTGCGGCGGTGTATGGGGATTTTATGTACCTGGGTGTTAATATGAGGAGCGGCTTTGATGACCAAGGAGCGCACGACTCACTGAAGCCTGCGCGACACACCAGACAAATTAAACTTAAAATTATAATTCTAATTCAAACAGAATAACCTATTGTCAAGAATAATTATGGTGCGTGATTTTTTTAAACTCTAAATATTTTCTAAATAACGAAATATGAAGTTATTCGTGGAGAAGATCCGTCTGGATGACAGCAGACTGACGCTCCTAAAATATACGACAGGTCCGGACCACTCGTAGATTTTGTTCGTATCTGAATAAATTCGTAGGATACGAAAACATTGTTGAATGCCACAAATGATCCTAAATCACTCGTACGCACAGTATAAGCACAAATCTGTGCGTACGAATGGTTCGTGCATGAGGCCCATTGATAACCTTCAAACTACATCACAAAATGAATAACTCTACTTAATTTTTCAACTGTAATACACAAACTACATCACAAAATGAATAACTCTACTTAATTTTTCTAACTGTAATACACAAACTACATCACAAAATGAATAACTCTACTTAATTTTTCTAACTGTAATACACAAACACACCAAGCTACATCATATATAGTTTTTGAGCAAGTCCTTTTTGACCTTTTTCTTAAATGTATACATTGATTTTGCATTTTTAACATCACTCTCCAGAACATTCCACAGATAATATAATATAATAAAAGAACAATACCTCTCACTCATCTCTCACTCATCATTAGGGCAGGGCTTTGCTCCAGGTCTTGTTATCAGTTTAGTTTTTTCATAAAGTTCTGCACTTTTTGAGTGATGGGTGTTCGTAGCGAGGATCAATAACTTTAAAGCCTGCGCATAATAACAACATTCAGACAGAGATTCAGATATTTAAAAACTCACAGTTTGTGTTATTGCTCTGGACTGATATGATTTACCTGATAAAAGTAGTTTAAATGCAGCTGTTCTTATTAGCGCTGTTGCAAGCTGCTCGTTCACATTTCGATGACGTAGTTTCAAGCGCGTTCACGTGAGACGTGCTGTCTGCTGCAGAGCCAGTCTCTTCAGCTGTGTGAAGCTGACACCCCACACAGCTTTGAATGTGCGCGCCGCTCGTCTTTTAACAAGAAACGTTCCCCAAGCAGGAGACCGTAGTGAGAAGCTAACGGCTAAAGGCTGCGCGAGCAGCGCGTGCTTCGTGATAATAGCTCCGTGCTGAAACGCGCCCAGGAAATGTTGTGCGCATATATTAACGTTCAATGAGTGAAAAAATAACCGAAACGGTACGCAGATGGACCGAACCGAACGTGCCGAACCGAAACGGTTCGGTATACCCATTACAACCGTTACATGCCTAGTATATATGTATATATATATATATATAATATATATATTATGGGGCGGCCGTGGTGTAGTGGTAATGGCAGTCGTCCCCCGATCGGAAGGTTGGAGGTTCGAATCCCGGTTACTCACACCATGTGTCGTTGTGTCCGTGGGCAAGACACTTAACCCCGAGTTACTCCCGATAGGACTGGCTGGCGCCTTGCATGGCAGACTACCGCTACCGGTGTATGAATGTGTGGATGGCTGGTGCTGTAAAGCGCTTTGGGGCCCCTCATAGGGGGCTGGAAGGCGCTATATAAGTAAGCTCAATTTACCATTTACCATTTCTGGGTTCATGAAACACATCTCCATTCAGGAAATCCATTCCATAGTTTGAAGCCAACCTGGAGAGCAGGTCATCAGACACAGACATGCATCATGGATCGAAAAGATCGGTAGGTTGGATCAGAAAAATCCGATACATAAATAATGCTGGTATCAGAGACTGATAATGATATCGGATTGGCCCCATCCCTAGTTATAATGTGATTAATGGATAGACTGGGCCAGTCTCAGGCTTTTAATTAGGTCAGGATCAGCCGCAATCCAATTACTGTATATGATGACATGGCCTGCCATACTTCCACCAGCCACATGCGGCCATTTCCCCGCAAGCTGACCGGCCTTGAAAGAGGTAAAAAGTTCAGTTAAGGTTCAGATGGGACTGCACTGCCAGGCAGTGATCCATCGCCCAAATGGACGTTCAGTGGGCGCGCACAGCTGACGACCCAAACAGGTGAGATTCCAAAGCAGACGCATGTGTCAGAGCTGTCCACGTGTTTATGCAATGCAGAAGAATGCAGGCAGAAATGGATTTTATATGCTTTTTTAAGGCCATGAAAGTACAAACACCCAAAGCTCTGAATGTTCTGCATCTTTAATTCAGCTGCACGTCTCCGACCGTTAATAACTAATTAAAATATCAGGGTTTTTTCCGGGTTCTGACCTGTAATTACTGTTAATTTGTCAGGTCGGGTGTGGTCTGGTAGTTATGACTGCGGGCAAGGGCCGGGTCGGATCAGATTTTATGGGCCCAAATGCAACTCCAGTACATTCTTCTAAAGCAACAAGTGCTTCATCATTTTAGTGTGAGAAGCTTAATGTTGTGAGCATAAACTAAGTGCTTGTAGCAATGGAAAAATAAACAAGGGACAGCAAACTGATCGTAAAAACGTGTAATATTGTAGATATGTGACCAGGCTTCAATTGTTAGCCCATCAGTAGCCGTGTTTCCATCAAGGTTTCTAGCTGCGCAATTTGAAATAGCGCAGTAGAAAAGCTTAATGGAAACGGCAAATTGCGAGGTTACTTCCTGAATTACGCTAAAAAGTTTATACGCTCGCTTGAGGTGGTTTTTGGGATTTGAGATGCGCTAAACGACAAATGGAAACACATTTTCCGACTCATTTCTGACGTAGCGAAAATTCACGTCACGTGACGTTCAGCTGTTTCCGCTCCGGACAACATGTAACATCGCTAAAACTAGTTGGCATGACAGAATAAATACAACTCGCCCGATAGCAACACGTACCTGAAATATTCTCTCGATTTTGACGAGATGTGTGGCCGGGTTCTGTTTTCAACCGCTACTTCCTGTTTACTGTAGACATGCGCAGTGCTGACGTCTGACGTAATGACGCTGACGTCTGACGTAATGACGCTGTGCGCGGCTTGGTAGAAGCGCTTCAAGCCAGTAGATGGAAACACTTCTGATCTGCATTAATTTGTATTTACATATTTGCGAGGTAGCTCAAAATACGAAATGAAAATGGATGGAAACACAGCTAATGTCGGAATGCACATAGCAGGCCGGAGGGGGGCGGGGTCTGGGGGTCCTCCCTCTGAAAATTTTGAATAAAGTAGATGTGATTTCATGCATTTTGGTGTATTTTATTGGGGTGTTAAACATTTACATTTATCTACATTTGTAAACACTTTGCTTCTATCCACCCCCCACCCCTCATTACTTGTGTAAAGGGGTTAAAGGGGGGGTCAGTTTAATACTGACCTCCTTTTTACCTTAATTAATTTACTTATTCAGATTGAATAGTAAATTCACGGATTCTCTTCTTTTTCAGTTTATTCAATATTTCTGTGATCTTTATGATGGATAAATAAACAGAGCCATTAAGTGACAAAGACGTTAACTTAGTTTGATATGTCAAAGAGACACTATCATTTATTTAGAATAAATCAACTAAATTAACACCATTACACTTGATTGACATGATTTCACTTTCTTTCAATTTAAAACGTCAGCACACTTAAATTCAACACAACAGACATAAATATTGGATGTTAACATATTTAGTCTGTGGGCTCTTTTAGCTTAAAAATATAGTTTCCAGCTTAGATAGAGAGGGGAAAGAGTAGGAGGAATAAGAGGTTGGAGAGATTAAGTTATTTATCTCGAGTGTAACCAGAGATGACACATTCCATCCGACTTCGGCTAAATCCCAGGTACGTTTGTAAACCGCTCTTTACCTTTTGACGATGCGTCTGATAAAGATATTGCCAGCCTCCCAGGTGCACGGAGTCCTTCCGGCCCTCGTACGTCTGAACTGGTCGTTTACTTCCAACGTCTCCTCGGATCCGCGTCAGCCGTCAGAAACATGTGGCAGCTTCTGGCTGACTTCAAGACGAGATGTTTCTCAAAGGAAGTTCATTAAGAACTTTGGAGCTTTTGCTCGGGGAACTGGATGGAGACGTCCATCAGTTCTAGCTGACAAGTTAGTCTTTGGCTCTTGACCAAGCTTGACCAGCTGCAAGGCAGAGAGCTTTCAGGTCTCCGTCCATTCAAACTCTTTGTCCATTCAAAGACTGAAGCGTTTCCGCACAGTTAGAACTTAAAAGCAGGAACACAGAGAGGAGTTCACTTGCTTTATCAAACCCAAGGTTACAAGCCAGCAGCAGAGAGAAATGTTTAGGAAAAAAGACAGATAACGCTGGAGCCCTGCTCATCAGACTGTCTCTGAGTTTCTAAACAAAACCGTCCGGTCTCTGTGACCCGAAGGCTTCACCTTTAAACACAGCAGTGAAGACAGTAATTAACACATTTCAGAATAACACAGCATAAAAGCACATATCATGAAAATGAGAAAAGTTATTCTTGATTACATTAGAATAAAATCAAGATATAGAAATAGTCTCTTTTAGTGACTATATGTCCTCAGATTATAACTAATGGAATAATTGTGTTAAATGTCCTGCTTTACTGAGAGGTCAGTAAAGGTCATCACTGGACAGTTCAAAAGTACACAGGTGTCTTAAAAGTGGACAAGGTCATGTCCACTACACTTGACAGAATCATCAAGTATGGGTTTCTGTTCTTGCAGAAACCAACTCTATCATTGCTCGTTGTTGTCTGACTCCGCATGTGAAACTTCCAGGCGCCTGCTCAGCACTTCACTCTTTTAGGGGCGGAGATTTCTTTATTGGTAGACACGGAAATTCTACTTGGAAGCAGTTTGTATGCTGTTGTTTTTAAAATTAGTGCTCATGTAATTATTTTCAGTTTACATATCCAATCTCAGTTTTCATTCATGGCGGTCATATTTGTTCATAACTTTATTTTTAGTAAGCCTGAGAGTTACCGGATCCAAGCAAACAGTTACCGGAAGAATGCTGTCAAAATAAGACACTTCCTGAATTCTGTCCAGGCTCAAATTAAGCCCGTAGGTGACTAGTAACTAAAGTGTCAATGTATGTGTGTGTGTTATGACTGGAAACAGCCAAAACATATTTAAAGGACACTGGACACAGAAAAAGTATTAAACAAACTTTTATTGAACTAAAAACTAAGCCCTTCCAGGCTGGCCAGGTCCTCCTAGGCTTCTCCCACCAGGTCCGGAGCGTCTTCTCCTGGTTCAGCATCCAAAAGGAAACTAATTAATAATTTTAAAAAAGTTTAACAGAATGGTGGACCGGTGAGTCTGGCCAAAATTAATACAACGCCGCCCAAGCAAACCCAAACCTGTACAGGGCCGTCGAATTTCCTCAGGCGACAATCTACCTCACAAAAAGTCCCTCGACACAAACAAAAAGTGATAATAGGACTATCAACACTCACCAGGTCATCAAAGTACAAATAAATAAAAAAGCTAACAGTCTCTCTCACTGTTCACCTCAGCTGCCCCCTCTTGGAAAGCTGCACAAACGATGCCCTCAGCGTCCCCAAAATTAACTCAATCAGGCCTCAGCGGCACAGGCCCACACTTGCAGTCTAGGCTAGAGTTTCAACAAACACTTAAAGTGCTTCAACCCACGTAGTTCTCTAATTAAACAACTAGAGTTGCTTTAAGAGCGCAAACCAACTCATGTTCTACTCCAACGGGAGCAAACCCACAAACAGTCAGGGAGGGTGGAGATATCCCCGTGTTTTACTCAACACAGCATCATGGCTGTTTCTCAGCACTCAGTTACCTGAAGTGTATCTTCAGCATGTTCCAATGAACCTCAGCTGACTTCTTATGTTTGTCCACACAAGCCTCTACTTGATCCAACAAGCCACTACTCATTTCATCAAGCCTCCACACTGCACAAAGCACTGCCTGAAAGATTTATAGGCAGGACCGGCAGGTGAACACCTGTGCTGCCTAATTAAGCTTGATTAATAAAGGCTAAAAAAACAAGAGGGTGCATTCAGCTTAAACTAGGGCTTAAAATATCAACAACAAAAAAACTGGGGTGCATAACAGTGTGTGTGTGCTTGTATTTGTTACCTTGAAAGGCCCATTTTCCTAACACATACTACATTGTGAGGACCAGCTGCTTCTTATGGAGCCCAAAGCCCCGTCCCTATAGGAAGAAGTGTTGTTGGTTAGTTAGGGGTTGGGTTTAGGACCAAGGTGTGAATTGAGTCTGGGTTAGGTTTAGAGGTGGGTATGTACTGATAATGGTTAGGTTTGGGGTAAGGGTCAGGGTTAGGCTATAGAAATTAATGAAAAAGGAATGGAATCAATGCAAAGTCCTTGTAAAGATAGAAAGACAAATCTTATATCCGTACATCGTCTTTGCAATTATCTTGTGGTTATCTTATGGTTTAGGTCCCCTTCACACTGGTTGAAAAACCCCACGAAGGAGTTCAAACTCAACCACACCCTTTATGGTGTTTGCAGGATCTCAGTGAAAACGTACATCAAGAATTCAGTGGATTCCCATCATTTGATAGAGTGTGATTGGTCCATGAGTGCTTTGAACATGTTTCTGTAATGACATGCTGGTAACTTTTCTGGTGGTGAGAGCATACAGTCTCAGATTCCTGGGTGGCAATGAATCAATAACATGGAGCCCACACACATTGGCTTGGCCTGGTCATTGAAATTATCAAGCAGAATTAGCCTCATGTCTAGGCTATGGCCTCATCATGTGCTCACTGCACAGGTAAAACTCAAAGTCAGTTCCTACAACGCTCATGGAGGCACATTGCATTGTGCCCCTGCTCATTCTACGGCCAACAGGATGTTGTCATGCTCTTGCCACGCACCTGTAAATACCACTCTACTATCTCCAAGAAACAAAGAATAATGCAGCTGGCTCAGCTGTTCCATGTCTGGGCCCATGCCTTAGTGTGTATGTGTGTGTATGTGATAAGATCATTGTGGGAATGTGAGTGGTGACGGTGCACAAGAGCATCTCAGGGACGTGGAAAAAACAGGCAAAAACCCATTTTGAAAGTACTAGAAGTACACCATGATTTCCTTCACCCTGAAAGAGGTTTTCCAGATTTGCTGTGGTCAGACAAGGTTTAGGTCATGGAGGTCGTAGAGGACATACTGGGATCATCGTGCTGTGTGAAGGGAGACGAAGAACATGCAATCTTAGTCAATTTGGATTTGAACTGCCCTGTGCTGAGCACTGTTTGAGATAGCTGCTTTAGGGCATTTTAGTCTTGGTTTATTAAATTTCACATAAGAAACTGTTCAATTTAGATGTTAGACGTCTTTCTAAATATGTGAGCTGGCAGTCTGTGCAAGCTGTAATTAGGACTGAATTGCTGTTGTTTGCTCGTTAGGTTTTTCCTGTTCGCCGCAGATCTTTGTGCTTGCAACACAGAGCAGACCTAAAACTGTAGCCTAAGTTCACAAATGTGTCCCCTGATCTGTTACAGCTCCAGTGCCCTCGGATGGTTCACCAGCATTACAACAATTGGATTTTAACGACCCCGTCACATCTGGCTTTCCATTATTACGTAGGTTTGGTGGCTATCAGCCTTCACTCTTGTTCCAAATGCTCAGACGATGTATTGGAGTCATTACTTCTTCATCTAATAGACTAAACTTGAGGGCTGTCGACTCAGAATGTGTGTGTTCCTTCCNTTAATAAATGAACGTAATTGTGAAATGAGCTGGATTTAAAAATTTGTTTCGCCGAAAGTGATAAGCCATATATAGGTCGCACCTGAGTATAGGTCGCAGGCCATGAAAAAACCATAAAAAGGTGCGACCTGTACACCGGAAAATACGTAGTTGTTAACAGTTTGACTCCAAAAGTTAGATAAACGTCCAGTGATGACTTTCTGAGCGTTCTATTAAAACGCATCCACTGGTTCAGGAGATATTTTGCTAACAAACAGGCAACACGTAGACAATTGCACTGCGTCTCGTTTTTCTTTGTCAAACAAATGGACGTTATTAAAGATGTTGTTCATGTTTGTGGAAGTTTTATAGAAACAGTAACAGCCTGAGTGTGACTGCAGGAAGGCCCAGGAGTCCCAGAGGGAGATGAAGCTGCTGCTGGACATGTACCGATCAGCACCGAAGGAGCAGAGGGACAAAGTCCAGCTCATGGCTGCAGAGAAGAAGACCAAGTCAGAGGTGATCTTGTCCCCTCAGTAAAACAAGCTGGTTGTAAAGGATACTCTAAGTTAAAAAAAAGTTTGAATATTTGTGCTTCTTTTTGAAATGTTGTTTTTTATGTGAACAAATGGACGAGTTTTAGCATTTAATTTGTTCTGGTTTTAGGCAGAGGATCTGCGCCAGAGGCTGCGGGAGCTGGAGGAGAGGGAGAGGAGAGAGGGCAAGAAAATGGCCGACGAAGAGGCTCTGAGGAAGATCCGTTCTGTGGAGGAGCAGATCGACATCCTCAACAAGAAGCTGTCCATAGCCAAGCAGGTGCGTGAGCCGCTCGCCTTGTCCTCCGCTGCGCTCCGTTGTTTGACGCCCGCTCCTCTGCGCAGGAGGAGGACGCGCTGCTCAGCGAGATGGACGTGACGGGCCAGGCCTTCGAGGACATGCAGGAACAGAACATCCGCCTCATGCAGCAGCTCCGGGAGAAAGACGACGCCAACTTCAAGCTGATGAGCGAGCGAATCAAGTCCAACCAGATCCACAAGCTCCTGAAGGAGGAGAAGGAGGAGCTGGCCGACCAACTCCTCACGTTGAAAACTCAGGTGAAGCATGACTTCAACCTTCAGTCATTTTTCAGAATATTTAACAGAAGTTCTGCCTCGGTTCTTGTGTTAAAGTATTTTGTTGTGGTTCATGGTCAGGGGTCTGCCACATGCGGCTCTAGAGCCACATGCGGCTCTTTGGTTCCTCCAGAGCGGCTCTTTCAAGCTTTGACTAAAAGTAACATAAAACTGAAGTTTATTGGTTGTTAAACAACAAAAAAGTACTAGCTTTAGCTGTTTTCATGTCATTTCTTTGGCAAATACTCGCTTTAGTTTTGTGCTTTATTTCTATACTTAATTATTTTTTCCACAATTAAGAAAAAATACGTAGGTCTGCATAGCTCATCGTTTTGTTTTTTAATTAAAATAACTTTACCCGCCTCTTAACGAGAATCTGGTCTTTTCATTTGTCTTAAACGTAATAATATCAATAAATGTTAAAAACCATTAGCTATTTTAGCTTTATAATTTCACCCCTACTGGCCACAAAAGTCTCCTCCAACAAACTTAAAGCGGCCCATGGGCCACCAGTTGATAACAGTTGTAGCAGGTTGTTGCGGCTCTGGACACATTGAATTTAGTGAATGGAGGTGTAAAAATGGCTCTTTTGATCATAAAGGTTGCAGACCCCTGTTCATGTTGATGTGTGGGCATGTTTTTAAAGAGTTTGTCTGCACCAACTTCCAGGTGGATGCGCAGCTGCAGGTNATAAATGTTAAAAACCATTAGCTATTTTAGCTTTATAATTTCACCCCTACTGGCCACAAAAGTCTCCTCCAACAAACTTAAAGCGGCCCATGGGCCACCAGTTGATAACAGTTGTAGCAGGTTGTTGCGGCTCTGGACACATTGAATTTAGTGAATGGAGGTGTAAAAATGGCTCTTTTGATCATAAAGGTTGCAGACCCCTGTTCATGTTGATGTGTGGGCATGTTTTTAAAGAGTTTGTCTGCACCAACTTCCAGGTGGATGCGCAGCTGCAGGTTGTGAGGAAACTTGAGGAGAAGGAGCGCCTCCTGCAGGGCACCATCAGCACTGCAGAGAGAGAGCTGACGCTTCGAACGCAAGCTTTAGACATGAACAAACGCAAGGTGATCAGGAGCCGCAGACACAAAGCAGACAGAGGGATGCGCTTCTCTTTCAAACAGCGTAGGGTCAAACCCGTCCACTGAACTCTCTCCTCACCCCCCCAGGCTCAGGAGTCAGCGCTGCAGTCGGAGGAGATGCGGAGTCAGTTGGAACAGGTTCAGCAGAAGCTCAAACTGGTCCGAGAGGAGGTGGTCGAGAACAGCATCTCCAGGGAAAAGGAGTCGTTCAACGCACAGCGAGCTCAGGTAACAAAGCACGACATCACCGAGAACCTCTGAGCTGCAGCGCTGATTAAAAATGACAGATGTGCTTCAGTGTCACGCTGACAGTTTGTGCACTTCTGAACAGAACCAAAGCAAAAAAGACTCGATCTGCGAGACTTTGATACGTCTAATATTAAATCTGTTAGTGATAAGAAGTCTTTAAACGCTTACAGGCCGTAATGTCAGCGCTTCAGGATCTTCTGCTGTGGCTTTAACAAAACTCCCTTCAGTGGCTCTCTTCAATTTAGAGTAGATTTTAAAGTTGAAATGAGGACTTGTAAGGCCCTGAATGAGAAGGCTGCTGGATATGTGTGACCACCTGCAGCCTTGTGTGTGCTCCAGATCCTTTAGATCTCAATAGTTTGAATGTTTCTAAAGCATTCAAACTATTGAGATCCATTTATTTTCTGTATGTTTTTTGGTACGTAACTCGTTCCACAATTTATATTCTGTTTCATGAAGTTGTATGTCAAACCATTCAGCTCATTCAGAACAAGACGTGTTATGACATCACAGTTCATGCTCAATAAGTAGCACCTTCACATAGTGGGTCAACCAGTTGATGGTGTTCAGATGGTTTCTGGAGCCCGCCCTCTCCCCCAATGACTCGTTTGAGGCAGCCATGGCCAAAGTGGTTCAAAACATCTTGAAGTCTTTTGGATGGACAAAACATTTCAACATAAAGAAGGCATCCAGAGGACCTGACTTAACTTTGTTGGAATCCTGTTATGACTTTTGGTATTTATGCAACTTTTATGAGTGATTTGTCTTTTTCAGCCATGTTTCTCTCCTTGAAACTTTGGAGCTCTCCACATGTCAAGTCAGATTTATTTATACAACACATTTTCATTCAACCTTTATTTAGACAGATAAGTCACATTGAGCCTCGAAGACTCATTTACAAGTGAGATCTGCTAGACAGACAAAAAGTAATGAAATTAGACGCATTAGGAAATGGAGGCGAAAAAATTCCTATTAAAATCTTTCTTCATGCTCCATTTAAAACAGAAACTGTTACCAAAGTGCTTAACAAAAGAGAAAAATTATCACAGCATCAAATTAAAAAGTAACGAGATAAAATTACAGCATATGGAATAAAAATATAAAACACAAAATATAATTAGAAATAATGAAATACTAAATCAGATCACCTTGTGTCAAATGTCATGGTTTAATAACAAAAAAGCTTAAACTCTATCAGAAAGAATGAAATACTAATACACATTCTTCAAACCCTCTCTGCTGTTCAAAACCTGTTACTGCTCATTTCAGCTTTTGTTCTGCTTCAGATATTTTTAGCTTCTATGTGCTCATTTCAGCTTCTTCACTTTTCTTTAGCTTCTTTCTACTAGTTTAAGCTTTTTATGCTCGTTTCAGCTTCTTAGCTTTTTTTTTACTGCTTTTTAGCTGCTTTTCAAGTATATTTCTGCTAATTTTAAAGGTCCACTGACATGATTTTTCTACTATTCATAAAATTGCTCAATATATATATANATATTATATATATTTTATCATTTAAATATGTTCGTTTTTGCAAACAAAATGATAAATCACTTTAATTTTGCTTTAAAAGTGATTTTGAACTTCAAGCCGTGTTTAATCATGGGAAATCCGATTACTCACGCGAACGCACCATCTGTGACGTAGTGTCCAGAGTGAGAGGCAGAGGGCTCTGGTCTCTTTAATAGCGGACAATTTAAAACCCGACAAATTTATCAATCTATGTGAAGATTTGAGCTATTTGTCTTCAGTTTGGGAAGCAGAAAATAGTTTGGGTGATGGAACAAGAAACAACAGGATCTAATTTAGGTCTGATGCTGTATCAGACTTACCTTCATGTGGAGCTGCTCACACCCGCGCACCATGACAAGCCCAGAGCTCTGCCTCACACTACGTCACAGATGGTGCATTCGTGTGTAATCAGATTTCCCATGATTAAACACGGTTTGAAGTTCAAAATCACTTTTAAAGCAAAATTAAAGTGATTTATCATTTTGTTTGCAAAAACGAACATATTTAAATGATAATATATATATATATACAGTATATATATTAGGGTTGTACATCTCTGTGTGACAGACGATTCGATTCACATCTAGATACAAGGGTTACGATTCGATTCAAAAACGATTTATTGTAAAAACGGAACGATTCGATTCGATTCGATGCAGTGTAAAAGCGATTCGGTTCGATTCGGTGCAGTGTAAAAGCGATTCGGTTCGATTCGGTTCGATTCGATTAAACTTCAAATAATTCTACGTTTTAATATTTGTTGATGTACCGGTAGACAAATATTTCATTATGAAAGAAAAAGGACCACTTCTATAAATGTGACATTCTTAGAGCATTTTTAAATTTGTAAAAGTCCACATATATCATATCTAAAAGGGTGCTGTAAAGCACTGGTAAAAATAAAGTAAAAAGCCAAACAAAATAATCACATGTTAAATGTGTTTATTTTTAAACATGGACCTAAAAAGACCAGCTAAAAGAAAATTTCCTACAGAAAATACAGAAAAAATATAAAAGGCACAAATGGTTACAGCAGCATGTAATAAAATAAAAATCACTAGGGAAAAAAAACCCAGGAATAAGCTATAAGCACAAAGCTCCTGAGTCCTGTGCAATATAACCTGTCATACAACCTGTAGTTTGGTAGTTATGTGCAATATAGATCATGTGCATTTTAGCTTATATTTCATTACTACCTTGAAATAGTTATTCACACAAATTCATCCTGCTTCACCGTTAAAATTCTACCATGTTGTTTACTATTTTTCTCTTCAGAAACTTAGTAAATATTATAATTACTGTTTCACTTTTTGGTAGTTTATTTTGTACCCTCATTGCATGCTTTAGTATTTCCTGTTTGCTTGTTGTTTGTTTTTTAGCAAGTCAAAATCGTTTTTTCTCATCCTGAGCATTTCATTGTACTAAGTTAACCCTGTGTTAACCTGCATATGACAAATAAACACTTGAACTTAATAATACAAAACATAATGCAAGAACAGTACGCCTAACAACAGCAGCACGAACATGAGTTTGTGTGAGCAGGTGGGCACGGATTAATATAAAAACATGCTCTCTGTACCTCACGCTCTCTGTACCTCTTGACTTCTTCTGGCCTGGTCCCTCACAGATCTAGTTGCCATCCTCACTTCAAAGTCTCCCAACAGCTCGTCCAGCGCTGACATTTTCTTCTTTTTACAAGGTGGTTCATCATCTGAAATAGAAAACAAGCACCATATTTTACTGGCTATGTTTGCCATGAAGTTTTTTTTTTTACTGACTTTACCATTTTATGTAAAAATCTTCATCTGATGTTCAGAATTTATTTATGTAGGGACTTGTGTACATGTGTAAAAGATATATCATTATCATCATGATGATTATTTAACTCTTTCTGTGCATGCATGCAGATTCTCTCATTATTGTGAATGTGTTTTATGCTGATACAATGACTGCAGCACAAGATTAAGACAAAGTCAGCTCATTCTTGATCACAAGTTATAAAACACAAACCTTTATGCTCATCTTGGGTCTGGGGTGCATCATTGCAGCCGTCCAAATCTCCATTTGCAGGTTCAGTCTGCACTGGACCTCTCTGAACTGAATCCCCCGTTACCTAGAAATAAAACATGACATTACATTTAGTGTACACTGTACAGTATGGTTAAATGCAGTGTAAACAATCAAAAAACAGTAGGCAGAATAAATCTAGTGACAGCAACAAAACACAGCAGACTGTAAGATGTATTTTGACAGTGTGCTGAGGGATTTACCTTGTGATGCAGGGATGTTGCTTTAGCTGTGAATGTCCTCTCTGCATCATGGCTGCTTTAGCTGTGAATGTCCTCTCTGCATCATGGCTGCTTTAGCTGTGAATGTCCTCTCTGCATCATGGCTGCTTTAGCTGTGAATGTCCTCTCTGCATCATGGCTGCTTTAGCTGTGAATGTCCTCTCTGCATCATGGCTGCTTTAGCTGTGAATGTCCTCTCTGCATCATGGCTACTGTTGTAGCTTTATGCTTCTTATTAATCTTGTATGGCTGTGGGTCATAGTCATGCAGCTTATATTATAGGTGAAGGCTGAGACAACGCAGTTCGGGTCCAACAACGTGTTTATTCTTCTGTGTAACAACAAGACTGTTCACCCATTCTGTGGGCTCATTGACAGCAGTTATCACTGCTACTGAGGAAGGGCAGGGACTTAAAACAGTGTGGAAGAGATCTTCAAGGCCTGTGTAGCTCGTGAACTATCACTGAGTTGCCCGTAAAATTTAGTGATAACGTTACCCGTCGCTTTGTGTGTGGCAGCTGCATGATCCTGCTCGTTGTTGTGAGGCTTGAAAAGTTGTTGGTCGAGGTTTGTTGTGCTACCAGTGTACTTCAGAGGTGCGCTGCATAGCTTACAAATAGCGTGGCTTTTGTCGAGTTTTCCGTCCTTCTAGTAAAACCCGAAAACGTTCCACACTTTAGATTTTTGTCTGGCTGATGTGTTGAAAATCTTTCGCGGTGACTCGCTAGCGCGCGCGGCTACTATTTACATCCATGCTCGCTCGTGCTCTTGGTGAGCTATGGCGCATGCGTGAGAATAGCTTCGCTCTCGCGTTGTTTTAGAAACGCATTGTAAACCCAGCAAGTCTCGCGATAACCGGTCCGTAACCGGTCCGTGTCTTTTTAACCGGTTCATCTCTGGATTTGTGGCTGGTTGCTGTCGGTTTACGTGGCTGCTACCGATGCAACCACATCGCTAGCTTGTCAAACCGGATATCCGGTCGAATCGGTTAATCTATAACAAGCCTAATATATATATATATATATATATATATATATATATATATATATATATATATATATACATATATATATATATATATATATATATATATATATATACAGGTAGTCCCCGACTTACGAGCGAGTTCCGTCCCTAGGGGGCGCTCGTAAGTCAAAAATTCGTAAGTAGGATCACATAGTAAAAAAAAAAAAAAAAAAATTATTTTTTTTTTACTTTTTTTTATTTTTTTTATAAATGAATACATGTACAGTACTGGACAGTCACCAAGCACTTAGCCTATCCTAACACAGTTTTTAAAGATGAAGGAATAAGTTGAATTGTCTCCCTTTCACATAAAGGGAGCAAGCTCCCTATGGAGCCTGCAGGGAGGAGGGAGACAATTCAACTTCATCTTCATCTTTAAAAACTGTGTTAGGATAGGCTAAGTGCTTGGTGACTGTACAGTACTGTACATTTATCTATTTATTAAAAATATACAGTATATACATTTTTTATTGTTTTTTATTTATAAATAGATAAATGTACAGTACTGTACAGTCACCAAGCACTTAGCCTATCCTAACACAGTTTTTAAAGATGAAGGAGTCAGTTGAATTGTCTCCCTCCTCCCTGCAGGCTCCATAGGGAGCTTGCTCCCTTTATGTGAAAGGGAGACAATTCAACTTATTCCTTCATCTTTAAAAACTGTGTTAGGATAGGCTAAGTGCTTGGTGACTGTCCAGTACTGTACATGTATTCATTTATAAAAAATAAAAATAAAAAAAAAATATATATATATTTTTTTTTAATGAGATGCATGCTCGTAAGTCCGGGACCTCGTAGGTCAGAGCGCTCGTAAGTCGGGGACTACCTGTAGTAGAAAAATCATGTCAGTGGACCTTTAACCTTTTTTTATTTTGGCCTTTTTTTGGCTTCTCTATTGATTTAAACCTTTATGCCAATTTCAGCTTTTTCTGCTCATTTCAGTTTCTTTGTTGCTAATTTCTGATATTTTTTTATCTATTCAGCCTCTCTTTATTTCAGCTTTTTCTACTAATTTCTGTCGTTTTCCTCTGCGCCCTGCTTTTATTTTTTTGCTTTCAGCAAATGTCAGCTGATCTGTTCAGCGATGAAACCTTTTCAGCCTGGTTTCAACTTCTTCAGTAGCTTTCAGCTAAAATCATTCAGCAGTATGCATCAAGCTGCATTTTCACCAGAAACACAATTTCTCTAGTCATTTGTTTTTAGTACTCTACTACCTTTTGGACTATCTTCAATGTTAATGTGTTTGTTTATCTGTTTTTGTTCTTCTAATTAATGAAACAGAGAGTCAGAGAGTCAGAGAGTCTTTATTGTCATTTGCACCGCATGTGGTACATGAGATGAAAACGAGATTATGTACACGAGGTCCCAGTTACATCCAACAACAAATGAAAGAGAAAAACAGTAATAACATCTAGAACTAACTAAGAAAAGCATCAACTAGTAATACACTAAGCTTAATATAGTGGGAATAAACAGCAGCACGAACATGAGTCTGCATGAGCAGATGGTCACAGATGAACACAGATGAATACAGCAACAAGAAAACAGATCAGCATCAGTATGATGTGATATTTTGCAGTGTTTATTTTTTTATTTTATTTTTATTTATTCATGAGTCTAACAGCCTCAGGGTAGAAGCTGTTCCTCAGTCTAGTGGTTCTACACTTGATGCTCCTCAACCTCCGTCCTGAGGGGAGTGGGGCAAAGAGTGAGTGTGCTGGATGAGTGAGGTCTTTCATGATGCAGGTGGCTCTTTTCCTGCATCTGGAGGTGTAAATGTCTGTGATGGTGGGGAGACTGACTCCAACAGACTTCTGTGCAGCCTTCACCACTCTCTGTAGAGCAGGGGTGTCAAAGTCAAATACACCGAGGGCCAAAAAAACTAATTTGCTACAAGCCAAGGGCCGGACTGGTTCAATGTTTATTAGAAGGGGGTGATATAAGATTTTTTTCTTCTTTCTGCACTCTTTTCATTCAATGTTTTTTTTTTCATGAATTTGTTTTATTTTGTCTCTTTTAAATGAATGAATAAATGAATTAAATAAAATATTAAATAAAGCCTCAATAAATGCTTATGATCAATAACTCATGTGAATAATGCAGAATACCATCCTGATTTATGCTCAATAATCCAGGTGAATAACAGAATAACATTCTGATGCATGCTCAATAATCCAGGTAAATAACACAGAATAACATCCTGATTTATGCTCAATAATCCAGGTGAATAACAGAATAACATCCTGATGCATGCTCAATAATCCAGGTAAATAACACAGAATAACATCCTGATTTATGCTCAATAATCCAGGTAAATAACAGAATAACATCCTGATTTATGATCAATAATCCAGGTAAATAACACAATAACATCCTGATTTATGATCAATAATCCAGGTAAATAACACAATAACATCCTGATTTATGATCAATAATCCAGGTGAATAATGCAGAATAATAAACGCTTCTTTCATAACTTCTCCATCACTGAAAGACTTCTTTATGTTGAGCCAGGATGCAGCTAACACGGTAGGAGGCGATCGTAGCAACCTTACCTTTTGTGCTGGGCTGAGTGAAGATCGATTGCTGTGCTGCAAGATTGTGTTTTAGCTCCCGCATGTTCTGAGTCCATAAACAACTTTTAGGAGGAAAATCTGTCTCAAACAGTTTGTGCATCGTCTTGAAATGCCGCTCCAAGTTACACTTTTTGGGCAAGGCAACGCTCGAATTACAGATGAGGCAAATAGACTTCGAATTAGAATAAACAAAAAAATACTCCTCCTCCCACTCTGTGTGAAAATAATAAGTTTTTGTTTGCTTGTTCGCTAGTTCTGCATCCATGTTTACTTCGCACCGATAGCTCCACTGCTGTCCTAAAGTCTCGTGAGTCACTGCACCCAAAACTCGCGAGACTATGTCTGTGAGAAAACAAGATGGAGAGGGCTGAGGAAAGTGTTGCTGCGCATTGGAATATCGTCACTTCTCCCACCCCCCACCTCCACCACTTCTGCCGGAGTTAGAATGAAGCGGACATGTCACCTCCACCACTTCAGCCGGAGTTAGAATGAAGCTTAGCAGCGGACATTTCACCTTGTTAACAGCTGAGAGCCGGCTGCCGGTGTTCTGTGACTTGCGGGCCGGCTCTAAAAGTTATTAAATATCATCCAGGGGGCCATAAATAATTGTTTTGCGGGCCGGATCTGGCCCGCGGGCCGCCACCTTGACATATGTGCTGTAGAGCTTTCCTCTCTTCAACTGTGCAGCCTCCATGCCACACGTTGATGCTGGAGCACAGGATGCTCTCCACTGCACACCTGTAGAAGGAGGTGAGGACTGGGCTGCTCAGACCAGCTCGTCTCAGCCGTCTGAGGAAGTAGAGTCTCTGATGACCTTTCTTGATCAGGCTGGTGGTGTTGTTGCTCCAGCTGAGGTTATCATTCATGTGTACACCCAAGTATTTGTAGCTGGAGACCACTTCCACTGCAGACCCACCTATTTTCAGTGGGGCATGGGTGTGTTTGTTCCTTCTGAAGTCCACAATCATCTCCTTTGTCTTCTTCACATTCATGTGAAGATTGTTCTCTTTGCACCAGCTCTCCAGGTGTTCCACCTCCTGTCTGTAGCTGGACTCATCATTGTTTGTAATGCATCCCACCACCGCTGTATCATCTGCAAACTTAACAATATGACAGCCTGGAAGTGTGGCTGTACAATCATATGTGAGCAGAGTGAACAGAAGGGGGCTCAGCACACATCCCTGAGGAGAGCCAGTGCTGAGGGTTATGGTGGAGGAGGAGAAGTTGTGGATCTTCACGGACTGTGGTCTGTCTGTTAAGAAGTCTAGTACCCAGTTACAAATAGAGGGGCTTAGTCCAAGTGTAGATAGTTTGTCTATCAGAGTTTGGGGGATCATGGTGTTGAAGGCAGATGTGAAGTCCACAAAGAGCAGACGCACGTATGAGTCCTTCTGATCCAGGTGGGTGAGAGCAGTGTGGACCACGGAAGAAATGGCGTCCTCTGTTGATCGGTTCTCACGGTATGCGTATTGATGAGGGTCCTCATTGATGTTGACGGTTGCCTTGATGTGGGACATGACCAGTTTCTCAAAACATTTAGCGACTATCGGGGTGAGGGCCACCGGTCTATAGTCATTCAGACCAGTCACTGTGGAGCTCTTTGGGACTGGGATGATGGTCGCGGTCTTCAGGCAGGTGGGAACTAACTCCAGTGCAAGTGAGGTGGTGAAGATGTCAGCCAGCACCTCACAGAGCTGGTCCGCACATTCCTTCAGAACTTTCCCTGGGATGTTGTCTGGTCCGGTTGCTTTATGAGGATTAATCTTTCTGAGACTGCCTCTCACTTCTGCTGCGGACACCCTGAGATGCTCTTCATCTGGTGATGAGGTGAGTCTGGTGCTAGCTGGTCTGTTTGGATCATCAAAACGTGCATAAAACTTATTGAGGGCATCAGGCAGAGATGGGTCCCTGGGGCATTGTTTGTTTTTGCCTTTGTAATCTGTTATGCATTTAATACCCTTCCACATGCTCCGTGGGTCTTGTGAGGTGAACTGTCCCTCGATCCTCAGGGATCAGCAGATTTAGTTTTTTTGTTTTTGTAGTTGTGCTGCAGTTTGTTTTTAAATATGGGAACAACATCGGTTACCGTGTAAGAGGACTGTGGTCATGATTGTCCAGTAAAATCTGGTGGGCAGAGTTTGCCTTTTTGCAGATGTTGAATTATTATTGTTTTTTTATTTTATTTCAGGAGGACATCTCCAAACTCAGGAGAAAGATTGAGAAGGCCAAGAAACCTGCTGAGAAAATCAGCAACGGAGACGATATCCTGAACGAAGAAATTAGTGAATACAAGGTGAGTTTACCGGGTGTCAAAGTTAAAATGTACTTTGTGTTTTCATTGATCCTGTGAGCTCCTTAAATGTTGGTCAGTAAGAAGCAGAGTGTAACTGACATTAATTTAGTCTTCTAACTCCTAAATAAATGCTTTTTAAATGATTATTTTCAGTCAAACATTGGAGTGAGTTTATGTTCAGATATTTTACGTTTGCTCATCAAGCAGTCATCAGTTTTATCTCATGATTGTGAATAACTGATTTGTTGTAACTGATTTACAAGATTTGTGGGTCAGCTGCTATTCCAAATGTCTGCACCTGTTCCTCTGCGAGCAGGACGACGTTCAGAGTTTAATTTTCCAACCGTTCTGTCCCTCCGTGTCCCCCAGGCCCGTCTGACGTGCCCGTGCTGCAACTCTCGGGTGAAGGATGCCGTCCTCACAAAGTGCTTCCACGTCTTCTGCTTCGAGTGCGTCAAGACGCGCTACGACACCCGCCAGAGGAAGTGCCCCAAGTGCAACGCCGCCTTCGGCGCAAACGACTTCCATCGCATTTACATCGGATAAATCCACGACCACCCTCTCTCTTCCCCTCTACGCTCAGAACGAAGAGGGTCGGTCAAACAAGACATGGACAAAACTGCGCCCGAAGCTCTCGTCTCTGGCAGGATGCTGTCGATGTGAAGCCACATGATGCGTTCAGGGATGCTCTGACTAGAAGACTTTAATATTTATATTTTTAGACCATGACTCCTTCGAGTATCCACAGCTTCGGTGGTGTTTATTGGAGCAGAAAGAATCATTTCATCAGGAACTGAAAGAAACTTGTGGTGCGTCTGTGTGCTTTCATTTAAAAACAGGCTTTTCAAAGGGACAGAAAAAGAGAAAAAACATTTCCTTTAGTGCTGCAGATTTCATGCAAGTGTTTTATGTTTGTTGTAAATGTTCCTTTTTTTAAGAAAAAAGAAATCTTGTTCGGTTTGATCAATGTTCTGCTATAGTGTTGATTAAACTTGTATCAAAACTGCTGCTTCTAATTGTCGCCACTGAAAAAACAAAAGCACGTGAATATATTTTTACCTGTTTTTGCGTGTCTGTTAGCAAAATATTTAATGGAACAATTGAGTGATTTTTAAATTAAACTTGTAGAAAGAAATCATTGGATGCAAATCTACAACCGATAGTTTGGAGTCAAATTGATCCAAGATGGCTGCCACAGCCAACTTTAGAAAAAAACAGTGTCGATTTTTCAGATATTCACCTGAAATTTGGTGTGAACACTAAATGACTTTTCAAGATCTTTATTTTTTTGCCTTTTAATTGGAGTCAGCTCAGACTGTTAGCAAAATATCTCACGATCCACTCACTGATTTTTATGAAACTTATTAGGAAATCATCTTTAAATGTACATCTACAACTGAATAACTTTTAGAGCCAATTCAAGATGCCTGCCACAGCCAACTAACCTAAAAAAAAAAAAAATTGATATAATTTAGCCAGTTTTACAGACGTCCAAATTTGGCGGGGTTGTGCCTTTTCGTTAAGAAAATGTATCATGAACTACTGAGCAAATCTCAAAGGTTCAAAATGTAAACTGGATGAAAATTTACAAATTCATTCATTCAACCTTTAATTATAGGCTACAGATGAAATTATTAACTTTAGTAGGAGTCAACACAATTCAAGATGGCCGCCAGTACAAAAAATGGCTACAGCTTAGTCAAAAACGAAGTGGTGGTAGTGGAGAGTCATTCATCACACACACCCCGAGGGTGAGATCTTGCGATATGTAATCACGCTTAGTGGGCGGTATTTTCATATTTTGACTAATAGTAGACTAATTTTTTTAAATGCATTCCAGTTAGCCTGGTTAAAACCAGACAAGGGTCTGCTCCATCAGGGATCGTGTCTTGAAAGTGCACGCTTTGTTTCTCGGGGGAGAATGGGGTCACAAAACATACATAGGACACCAAATTCCAAGTCCAGATTAACACCACACACCTTCAACTTCTGAATGGATTGCAGCAAGTTTAGGGCAGGAGTTCCGTGACAAATGAACTGAACACACAGTTCGCTCCGATAGAAATCACCGCAGCACAGGAGGCTCGAGAGAAAACAAACAACGGTTGGTTGGCTACATTCCAGTAGACCTGGGAAGTGTGGAAATTCCCCAGTTCCCATTGGTAGATTCAAACCGGAACGCCCCCTCTAGTGGTAAACTTCCACTCGGAAGAATTTTTTCAGCCCCCCCGTTTCGATTTCAAGATGGCGGATACTCGCGTCTTCAGTAAGTCAACACACTTTTACTAAAATAACAGTTGTAAAATGTTGTTGCGTGTATTTAATCACACACACACACAGCTTAAGCGTATGCTTGTGAACACAGAACACATTAAAAACCTGTGTTTAGCTGCATGGCATGCGGTGCTGTGTTTTTGTCGTTTGGATCACAACAGTGTTGTAGGCCAGCGGCAGCGACTTTCATTCGCCACATTTTATTATTTAGCACATTAAAAAAGTAACTTTTAGTAATACGTTTTATTTTAAAATATTGTTTTTTAACCTCGTTGTATTTGATGCTGTGGCTTATTTTGTTAGGCAACCCAGAACTAAACACATGTTGTTTGTTGAATTGTTTATGTTTATGTTTATGTTTATTAAATTTGTTCATTTTTTTACAAAAGAAACAATACAAGGCAATCTCATAATGATAGTGTACAAAATGTAAAAAAATGAAAGGTGGCAGAAAGAAGAATAAATCTTATTATATCTGCCCCTTATCTCCAACAATCAGATTAAACAACAGTAGTCAAACCATGTAAACAATAATAATCTTCAACCAACTTTTTCCAACAATCAGGTTAAACAATAATATTCTTCAACCAACAGTACAAAATGACTAACTCTTTCTAATTTTCTAACTAATACTAATACAGTACAAAATGACTAACTCTTTCTAGTTTTCTAACTAATACTAATACAGTACAAAATGACTAACACTTTCTAATTTTCTAACTAATGCAATACACATTACGTTATTTCACATATATTTTTTTAACATATTTGTTTTGATCATTTTTTTAAATGTAAACATTGACTTGGCATTTTTAACTACATTCTCCAAGCCATTCCATAATCTAATTCCCTGGATTGAGGTAGAACGTCCCTTCAAACTGGTTCTGAATTGTGGTTTTACAAACAACTCTGTTCCCTTAAGATTATAACAACTTTGTCTTTTAACAAAGTGCATTTGGATATTTAAAGGTAATGCATTATTTTGAGCTCTATACATAACTGATAAGATATTATAGTCTACCAAATCATGGAACTTCAATAATTTTAGTTGATAAAATAATGTACTTGATGGATGACGGTAATGCTTTCTAGTGATAATTCTTACAGCTCTTTTCTGTAATACAAAAATAGGCTTTGTGATTGTTTTACACGCATTCCCCCAAACATCAATACAATAGATTAAGTGTGGAACAATGATTGTGTTATACAACAAATACAGAGCCTTATCATTCAATAGGTCTCTGACTTTGTACAGTACTGCTATCGATTTAGCTATTTTTATTCTTACAGAATTTATGTGTTGTTTCCATGTCAGTTTGTCATCAATGATAACACCCAAAAACTTCATCTCACTCACTCTACAAATCTCAACATCCTCAATTTTGAGTGGAACATCAACAGTTTTCTTTCTATTACCGAATATCATGTAATTAGTTTTCTCTAGATTTAATGATAATTTATTTATTTTAAACCAAGTTTGTATCTTTACAAATTCTGTCTTTATCAATTCTAACATTTGTTCTATATCTTCACCTGAACAGAAAAAAGTGGTATCATCTGCGAAAAGTACACATTTAAGGAGTCCTGACACATTTACCAAGTCATTCACATATAAAATAAAAAGCTTTGGTCCAAGTACAGAACCTTGGGGAACTCCACATGTGATATTACAGAGGTCAGATCTTACATCATTTATTTGTACAAATTGTTTCCTATTTTTTAAGTAGCTAGATACCCACTGTAATGCTGGTCCTCTAATACCATATTTGTTCAGTTTTTCAAGGAGAATTGTGTGATCAATAGTATCGAATGCTTTTTTTAAATCAACAAAGATACTGATACAGTGTTGTTTTTGATCGACAGCAGTAGTTATTTGTTCCATTAATTCCATGAGAGCCATTGATGTAGAGTTTTTTGATCTAAACCCATACTGACTGCTGCTTAGAATATTTTGTTTATCTATAAATTGGTCTAGTCTGTTTACAAATAGTTTTTCAAGAATTTTTGAAAACTGTGGTAACAAGGATATAGGTCTATAATTGTTGAATACACATTTATCACCATTTTTAAAAAGAGGAACGACCTTAGCTACTTTCATATTATCTGGAAAAATTCCTGTTGAAAATGATAAGTTACATATGTATGTGAACGGCTCAATAACATGGCTCATTATGTCCTTTACAAACATCATATCCATGTCCACCCAGTCTTTCGATCTCTTGTCTGTAAGATGTTTTACTACATTCATTATTTCCTCTTTGTTAGTTCCATTTAGGAAAATACTATTTGCACAACCTGTAATTGAGTGGATCATATTTTTATCTACTTTTGGTATCTTAGCTGCAAGGCTTGATCCAACATTCACAAAATATTGATTAAATCCATTTACAATTTCATTTTCATCATGAACTTCATCGTTGTCTTTTACAAAATATTTTGAAATACCAGTTTTTGCTTTATGATTCTTCAGTACACCATTCATTACTCGCCATGTTGCTTTCATATCACCATTAGTTTTATCTAATAATTTACTATAATATTCTTTCTTATGTTTCCTTATAATCCCTACTAATTTATTTTTATACTTTTTATATTTTTCTTCTGCGCTCTGACTTCGCAATTTCAAGAAACATGAATACAAATAATTCTTTTTTTTACATGCATTTCTTAACCCTTTTGTCATCCATGGTTGATCATTCGTATTTCTCTTTGTGTAATTTGTTTGCACACAATTCTTTTCATACAGGGTTTCCAAGATATTCATAAACTCATCATATGCCCTGTTCGCATCATCAACATACACATCATTCCAGTCTTGTTTATCCAGATCCTCTTTCAATTTTTCCAAAACTTTTTTTGATGTGTTTATGATTTTTTTCTTCGTTGTGTCTGCTTTTGTGATATTTTGATCATTTTTAAAGATTGTGAAAACTGGTAAATGATCACTTAAGTCGGTCGTTAAGATACCACCAATCACATCCCCATTTGTTATATTTGTGAAAATATTATCAATTATTGTGGCACTATGAGTTGTAATTCTTGTTGGCTTTGATATCAATGGATACATATTTAAACTGTACATTGAGTTTATAAATGTGCTTATGTTATTTGAATCTGTTTTATTTCCCATATCAATGTTAAAGTCTCCACACAAGAAAATATTTTTATTAAAACTTTTCTCCATTAGTTCCAAGATTTTATCCGTGAATATTTCTATATTTGCTCCTGGTGATCTATATACACAACTTATTATTATGTTTTTATCGTTTTTGTTTATAATTTCTATTGTTATCATTTCCATAATATTATCAACTATTATTGACATTTCATTATTTAATTTACATTTTATTTCATTATTTGAATTGACAATAAATTAGCACTAAACTGTGGTAAAAATGTTTTATTTGGTTTCCAAAAGATCCGTGTTTAGAAACATCCTATAACCCTGTATGATATATATTTGTTAGGACGTGTGTATTTGTGTAATAACTGTGTGTTTGTTTGCTTTTAGTCTACCTCGACCAGTACAACAACATGTTTGTTGATGAGCAGAGAACAACACCATTTTCTGGCAGCCTGTATCGCAGTGCTGAGGATTTGTCCAGTTTGTACATTGATGCAGACCTCACAATGAAAGTTGAGCTTATCCAACCTGGGCACAGCACAGCTGGTAAGATTTACGAGAAATAATATTTTTTAATGCAAACCAAACCAATTGTAATGAATTTAACAATACTGTGTATCCTTTTAAAATGTTTTTTTATTTTTCAGAGAACTGTGATGACTCTCAAGCAACCAGCAGCCATGCAAAGAGTCCCATCCATGTGAATGACAGTTTTAATAAAGAACAGACACTGTTTTTGATTGAACACATGCGTGAGCATGCAACAGACAATGGTGACCCTCCAAGAAACCTGTCCAAGCTAAATGCCTGGCTGCGAAAGGTTGAATCTAACAAAAAATTGATGTGGATTGAGGCTGCAGCTCGGCTCACAGAGCACTTTCATGAGACTTTCAATCCTGATCAAGTGGCCAGGAGATGGGCAACACTTGTTGATGCCTATACAAGAGTAAAGGACGATCAAAAGACAACCAGCAGAGGGGCAATAAAGTTCCAATTCTACGAAGAAATTGACGAACTCATAGGAGCCCAGCATGACATTTCCTACCCAGTCGTCGGCACAGCTAAAGGGGTTTTTGTGCTGCGGCCAGAAGCATTGGGTAGGAGCACCAACGCTCCATTTGAAACGCCAGACTCGGACGCAGAAAACTTGCAGCCAAAAACTCTGTCATCCACGACTCGCAAGCGAAGAAGGTCTAGTCAGGTGTTGGAGTTCCTCCGCCAGTCAGAGGAAAACAGCAAACGGCAACATCAGGAGATGATGGAGCTATTGAAGTTAAACCAGGAGCAATTGAAGTTAAACCAGGAGCAGTTGAAGTTAGACCAGGAGCTATTGAAGTTAGGCCAGGAGGACTTCAAGACTCTGATGACCCAGATGCTACAGAAAATGTAGCTGTACTGTGAACTTTATTGTTTTGAACAACTTTTGTATTTTTTATTTTTTTGTTTTATGGGGAAGTTACTGTGAAAGTTTTTTTTTTTTTGCACATTGCTTTAGGTCTAGTTTATTTTGCACAGTAAAAACTGTGGGTTTTCAGTTGTTAGTTACTTTTTTTAACATTTCTGCATTTACAGTATACATGTATATATTTTTAAGTGATTTCTTTGTGTTCAAACACAGTCAATGGCCATGCTGTGTGGAAGTACATTTTGTCGAGAAGACAAATGTTATGCACATTTTATAAAAAAAGAAAATCAAGCAATTGTGTTTTTTTATATAAATACAGTCACTGGCCAGACTACGGGTAAACTTTTTTTTTTTTTTTTCGCATGACTTTCATTTATTTTTCAAGCTTTCCTTCTTTTTCAACACATTGATTGTAATTTTGTAAACTTTAAATAAATAAACTTTCAGACAACTGTGATTTCATTTCACTATGAGCTATTTACTTGCAAAGGTTAAAATAGAAAGTATTTTGTATAAACTAGTAAGGTGCTATGTGTAACTTTCTGTAGAGTGCAAAACTTAGAAAAATTTTCAACAGGCAAAGCATTCTGGTCCCTCCCCCTCAGAGCCATATATGGCTCTGCTCCCCCTGGCCCTGCTAAAATTCAAATTCAAGCTCTGTTTTTATTGGCTGGTTACAAACTCTGTTTTTATTGGCTGGAAAATGGCGTGTCACTTTTTCTTTTTAGAAATGCTTATTTACCACCTGGAGAAGCAAGGGGACAATATTTTATGTTTGTTTTTTCTTTCAGAGATTACCTGGGTAAGATCAGTCTGTCAGGAGATGTGGCAGAGTGAAGAAATATGTTTATAAAAAATGTTACATACTGAAGCTTTAATAGTATTGACACTTTTTTGCATGACTAGCTGCAGAGAAAATCTTGTATTAAACATTTTTTACCCTACAACACACAAAAGGTACAACTTTTCCCTAAAATTTTGCTATGTTCACATTACTCTTTTATTTTTGGAAATGTGTTACTACTTCCAGTGTGATTATGACACGTGCACTTCTGACAGATATAAAGCACTATGAGCCTTGACGAAGGCAGTAATAATATATGGACACTTTGTAAATCCCTTATTTGATTGTTGCAACCCATCGGTTTAAAATATTGTCACATGACTCAAAGACAAAATGCTGGATAAAGAAAACTGTTTATTAAGCTCCTTGGTATATAGTCGTCCTTAAGCACATTTGTACAGCCAGTTTTGTCATGAACAGGTGCGCAAATATTGTGGGAAGACAAAACAACATACCACCTATTATTTTCACTTTTACACTTCTAAAGTAAAGAGTTATTAATTTGCCTGGGGCAGCCGTGTGGATGTTGCTGACAGATTAGTGATGGCCCACGTCCCAAGTTGTGGAGGATGCAGGCAGCCACGATGATCACCACCACCACATCAGTTCTGGTATTCTGCACGTCACGAAGCCATCTCCACACTTCAGACATCCAAAGGCTTGCTCCACAATCACCCTTCCACGGCTGATTTCAGCGTTACGTTGCTCGTCTGCTTCAGTTAGAGCACCGTTGTTGCGCTTGGGTGTTAAAATAAAGGGAAAGGGTTCACCTATGTAAGCACTGTCTCCTAGCAACTGATAGTTGCCCATCTTATCCTGCCATTCTGCAAAGAAGTCTGATGACCTCAGCATCCGAGCATCATGAACCCGTCCAGGTGGTCCAGCAAAAAGGTCAATAAATCTACCCCTCTCATCAACAATCCCCTGAAGAAGGATGGAGAAATAGAGCTTGCGGTTGATGTAGTCACCCCCTCGTATCGGTGGCCGCTGTATCCTAATATGACATCCGTCGATTGCACCGATGACATCATTCAGGCCACAGATGCGGCCAAAAGCTGCAGCAGATGAAGCTTTTTCACAAGCACTGGGCCAGGTGATGAAAGTTTGTCCCATTGTGCAGAACGTGTCAAGCATTTCCAGAATAATCCTGTGTGCTGATGACTGTGAAACATCAAAACTTGTCAGAGATTTCTCTAAAGCTATTCTGATTGGCCATGTACCACAGGAACTTAAGCAGCTTTTTAGAAATAGGTACTGGTGGAGCAACAGTACCTATTTCTATTTCCCAAAGGGTGAACATGTTATTACAGGGAGTTCTATACCAGAACAAATCAATAATCATCCGAATAAAGTTGTCTTTTAAGTTTTATTACAAAAATAATCAAACTAAAAATCAACAACAATAATAACCAAGCAATAATAATAAATCAGTCTTAATTCTCTTGTCTAAGGCAAAATTAGATATTTGAGCAGGAATTATCTCAGTTTTATACGCGCATGAATTTAGATGCAGTGAGGCTATTTTAATAAAGTTTATTTTGGATTTTGGTTAAAAGTAGTTATTTAATGTGACCAGATAAGTCATTTATTATCACTGCAAGCCAGGAAATGATTTATCAAGTTGTATTAGCTAAAAATGGCATAACCAGAGGCATCATGTCACCAGTTTCTGCTCCTTTCTGGGTCAGTGTTGAGAGCATCACTCATCTTTGTGGGCTTCAGCTGGTGGATCAGATTGTTTTTGTTTTTTTTACTCGATATAATCACTGATTATTATTTTTTTAATTATTATTAGTTGTGTTTTGCAAGGAAAATATCACAACCACATGTTAAAGAATATTAACTCAGATGAAAAATAAAATAATTGATATTTTTTGGGGGGTGCTAAGGGGGTGCACTGTGCAGTGACTTTTCCAGGGGGGGATATAGCACCCCCTAGCTCCCCCCCTGGAGCCACCTCTGCTGGAGTAAACCTTGATTGTGTTCCTTATTGACGTTTTTATCCTGCAGCTGCGTCAGTAGTGATGTAACCTGTGGCTTGGTGAGCCTGAAGTGGCGTGCAAAAGTGTTGTCGTCCATTTGGAGCATCACCTCACTGAGTTCCTGTCTTCAGGATAGCTGGGTTTCCTGCCAGCATGGTAGGGTCCAAGACAACTCTGCAATGGAAAAACTGTTTATTTCAGATAGACATAAAGATAATAATGAGCTGCAATTCTCTGTAATTTTTTTCATCATTTGACTTCTTGTTTAAGTGAAAAATATACATTTCAGACAGCTACTTTTAGTAAACAGTACTGTAGTGTTAGGCTACAAAACAAAACTTTCTGATGGTGTTATATATCATAAAATAAAGCAACAGTTTCCTCAACATATCGTAAACCCCCTAGAAGTTTTGCTGTGCTGTGAGTGAAGACGTTTTTTTTTTCTTTTTTTTTCTAAAGCCAGTTTTTCTTTTTTCCCAATGATTTACATTAAAGAATTAGAGAAAAATTAGAGAAAAATATACAGGTATTCCCCGACTTACGAGCGAGTTCCGTTCCTCCGACTATCTCGTAAGATGAAAATATCGTAAATCGGGGACTACCTGTATATATGTATATTTTGATTTGATGTTTATTCATTCATTTTAAAAGAACAATACAAGACAGTTTCATCAGATACAAGAATACAAGTAGGATAAAATGAAGGGAGCAGAAAGAAGATGAAATCTTATTATATCTGCCCCTTATTTCACAGTTTGTTCAACCAATGATAACCTTCAAACTACATCACAAAATGAATAATTCTACTTAATTTTTCTAACTGTAATACACAAACTACATCACAAAATGAATAATTCTACTTAATTTTCCTAACTGTAATACACAAACTACATCACAAAATGAATAATTCTACTTAATTTTCCTAACTGTAATACACAAACTACATCACAAAATGAATAATTCTACTTAATTTTTCTAACTGTAATACACAAACTACATCACAAAATGAATAATTCTACTTAATTTTTTCTAACTGTAATACACAAACTACGTCACAAAATGAATAACTCTACTTAATTTTTCTAACTGTAATACACAAACGCACTAAGCTACATCATAAGTACAACATAAGTGTAATACACAAACACACTAAGTTACATCATATATAGTTTTTGAGCAAGTCCTTTTTGACCTTTTTCTTAAATGTATACATTGATTTTGCATTTTTAACATCACTCTCCAGAGCATTCCACAATCGAACTCCCTGAATTGAGGTAGACCGTCCCTTTAAGCTGGTTCTGAATTGTGGTTTGATGAATATCTCTGTCCCTTTGAAATGGTACAGGCTCTATTCAACCTCTGCTCGACTGCCTGGCTGACATCAGGGACTGGATGGCTTTAAATTTCTTAAGCTTCAATGATAAGAAGTCTGAAGCCATATTGTTCCTTCCCAATGACACAACCTCAAACCACTGCATTGACCTGTCTGCTCTACCCCTGTCCGAAAAACAAAAAGTCAAAAATCTGGGAGTGATAATGGATCCTTCCATGAAACTCAACAGTCATGTAAACATGATTGTCAAATCCTGTTTTTTCCAGCTGAGGCGTCTGTCTAAGCTGAAGCCCATATTATCCAAAAAGCACCTGGAGACAGTGATTCACGCATTCATTACATCTAGGCTTGATTACTGCAATTCACTTCTGTTTGGCGTCAGTCAAGCCACCATTGCACGATTACAACTGGTTCAGAACGCAGCTGCCCGATTTTTAACCAGCACACGCAAAAGAGAGCACATTACACCAGTCTTGGCCTCCCTTCACTGGCTACCGGTTCATCTTCGAATCCAATTCAAAATTCTCATGTATGTCTACAAATCGCTGAACAGTCTCGCCCCCGCCTATCTCTCGGATCTGATACACCCATATGTTCCTCCACGTGCTTTGAGGTCAGAGGATCAGGTACTCTTAATAGTTCCAGAAACTCGCCTTAAGCGCAGGGGTGACAGAGCGTTCTCTGTAGCAGGCCCAAGACTCTGGAACGAGTTACCGCTGCTCATCAAACAGGCCCCCTCCCTCTCGGTTTTCAAATCCCGGTTAAAAACTCACTACTACTCCATCGCTTTCAATGCCAGCTGATGTGTACTGGATCGTTTGATTTATGATCTGCAATGTTTTTATGTTTTTCATGTTGTACTTCATTGTATGTGTTGCGTGTTTGTTTGTCCAGCACTTTGGTGTGGACTTGTTCCTGTTTAAAGTGCTTTATAAATAAAATGGTATGGTATGGTATGGTATGATGAATATCTGTCCCTTTGAGATTGTAACAACTTTGTCTTTTTATAAAATTTCTTTGGATATTTAAAGGTAATGTGTTATTATGAGCCCTATACATAACTGATAAAATACTATATTCTACCAATTCCTGGAATTTCAATAAGTTTAGCTGAAGAAACAAGGTGTTTGATGGGTGACTGAAATGTTTTCTGGTGATTACTCTTACAGCTCTCTTTTGTAAAATAAAAACAGGCTTTGTAATAGTTTTGCACGCTTTTCCCCAAACCTCAATACAATAGATTAAATGTGGAGCAATGATTGTGTTATACAACATATGTAAAGCTTTATCAATTAAAAAATCCCTGACTTTATACAGTACTGCAATTGATCTAGCTATTTTTGTTTTAATGGAATTTACATGATGTTTCCATGTCAGTTTGTCATCAATGATAACACCCAGAAACTTCACTTCACTCACTTTACAGATCACAACATCTTCAATTTCAAATGGATCGTCATCAACAATTCTCTTTTTGTTACTGAATATCATGTAATTAGTTTTATCTAAATTCAAAGATAATTTGTTTAATTTAAACCAAGTTTGTATTTTTATAAATTCTGTTTTCATCATATCCAAAATCTGTTTTATGTCTTTACCCGAACAGAAAAATGTGGTGTCATCGGCAAAAAGAACACATTTAAGAAGTCCTGACACATTTACCAAGTCATTCACATATAAAATAAATAACTTTGGTCCAAGCACAGAGCCCTGAGGAACTCCACAAGTGATATCACGGAGGTCAGATCTAACATCATTTATTTGCACAAACTGTTTCCTATCTTTCAAATAGCTAGATACCCACTGTAATGCTGGTCCTCTAATACCATATTTATTTAGTTTTTCAAGGAGAATGGTGTGGTCAATGGTATCAAATGCTTTTTTTAGATCAACAAAAACACTAACACAGTACTGTTTATGATCGACAGCATTAGTTATTTGTTCCATTAAATCCATGAGAGCCATTGAAGTAGAGTTTTTTTCTCTAAACCCATACTGACTGCTACTTAAAATATTTTGTTTATCAATAAATTGATCCAATCTGGTCACAAATAGTTATTCTAGAATTTTTGAGAACTGTATATATGCCGCACGTGCCGCCACTGAACACGTACATGTGCGGTAGCCTATCCTAACACTTTAAAACATTTTAAAAGAGCATATAAAAAATTAATTTCTTACTTTGAGCAGCTTCTGTCGTCTGTTTGCCTCCACTCCGCTGCGTGAGCTCCGCTGCGTGAGCTCCGCTGCGTTATGTCTGAGCTTCGCAGCTTGCTGCAGCACCACGCAGTTTTAAACTGTTTACAGGAAGGACTGTTAGAATGCTAACTTCATACATTTGGAGACAAAGAAAGATTTTAATAACTTACCGAAAGCCGTCTGCGCGCGCCGCCTTTAGCTGCACCTGTTAGCATTAGCCCCGCCAAATCCGCGGCTAGTCCGCAGCTCTGGGCAGTCTGGTTTAGCTGCACCTCCAAAAAGGCTGTCGGATCGGATTTGTTTCTCCAAGTTAGCTCGATGTCCCCTGATATCTTAGGCTGCGAAGCAGACATCGAGCCGAGCTCCAGGAACCTCTGATTGTACAAAGCCGGCTGTCTGCTGCAGCTACGAGGCTAAGGTCCGCTTTAGCATGTTAGCCTTAGCTCATACCATGAGCTGCTGGTCTCGCGCGACGCGGTGGGAGCGATCATTGGAGCGATCGCGGCTGCTGCTCCAGGCCTGAGACATCCACAGAGTTCAGCGAGTGTTTCCAGCTAATTTATCTGTAGGCATCCTCTTATGGGAGAAACAGTCATCCAAAGCCTGCTGAGTGCCGATACTGTATTGGCGGACCTCACTTGACCGACCTAAAATGGCTGACACGGATGCATTCCGGAAACACCGGAAGTCGCGCGAATACGCTTCAAATTGTAAAAAATAATAATACTTATTTATAAAGCCATTTAAAACAACCAGCCGCAACAAAGTGTTGTACACATGAAATTAAGAACATTTAAACCAAAAAAAAGTTATTTTTTCATATTTTTATTAAATATGATAACCTCGTAAATCCGGGACCTCATAGGTCGGTCCCTCGTAATAAGTCGGGGATTACCTGTATATTACATCAATTACCTTCGGCGGTCATCATCCTCCTCCGACATGTTCTGTGTAATTTATAATCTTGATTTTAAAGGCTACATGCGGCGTATAGTCTCTTAAGAAAAGTTGTACATGATTTTAAATCCTCGCTGAGTCATTAAACTACAAGACCCATGATGCAACGCTCTGTTGTGCAGCACCGTCTCCGCCCCCTCCCCCCTCCAGAATGGAAAGAGAGATCGGTTGAAAGCGCTGGAAGGAGGGAGTGAAACCAGGAAGGGGGGGTCTTTTTTTAAATACATGTAGCTTTTCTTCGGGGGTCGTCCTGTAACATAATCCAGAGGGATCCAGAGACCCGGGAGCTCTGAGAAAGTGGAGCTTTGTGCAGCTCGGAGCCAAATAAGAAGCTTTAGGTTAAATCGGCTCTCAGCCGCGTCACTGCTGCTTTTACACCCAGTTATTAAAATAAAAACTTTTTATTTTTTAATACAGATTTTTAATCTTTTGACCGCATGAACTGTGCGCGCGCGCTGCATCACATTTGGACTCGTGCTGAAACCAGAAATAGCTCCTGTTTAAAGGAGCGGTGTCCACGTGAGGTCATCCGATCATTCAGATCTTGCTGGAACCAACACCAGATCCTTGAATCACCTGGAGTCCTGCTCCGTCGCCTCCCTCCAACAGAAGCCATCTTTAAGATTTTTGCTGCTCCGCCTTCTTCCTCCTCATCACATTTTCCTCCTCTTTCAAACCATCATGGCTCGGGTTTGGCTCTTCTCGTGCGCCCTGGTCCTCCTCGTGGGGCTGAGCCGCTCCGGAGCCCAGCAGGCCGGCTCCCAGGCCCCGCCGGTGGTCACTCTGCGCACCGTCATCACCGGGACCTGCCAGGAGGTCCAGCGGTACGCGGAGTCGGTTCTGGGGACCAACGTGATCCGATCCACTGCTGAGGTACAGCTCCTCACCGGGCTCCATTTTCTTTCTGCATATTTGCTCTAAACAGCTTTCTTTAATTCCTTTTAGGGCTGCACGATATTTTAGAAGAAAAACGCATAACCGCGATATTATTGAATATCGCGATATTATTCTGATGCAATAACTACCGGTACGTGTTTTTTTTTTTTTTTTGCCACCATGGCACTCACAACACTCACCATGTGTGCTTCAGCATTTCGGTCTTTATGATCTAAATCAGTGGTGCTTAATTTTTTATTTATTTTTTTAACCCGCCAAAGCTGACAATACCCAAATTTTCAATGATTCGTTTTGAATTTACTGTAATCTGTTTAACATAACTCTGCATAAATGACTGTTTTGGGGACAATGTAATTCAGACTAATCAAGGTTTTTGCCAGAATTGCATTGGACAACAGCAAATCTAAATTTGGCAATTACATACAGTATATTGAGAGTTTGGAATGTTTTGGCACAACTCATAGCGCCAACTTTTACTGAACAGGATTCGTGAGTTCCTCCCCCAAAATTACTACCTTCCTGTTGACTCTTGTCCTTACAGCTTTAAGTCGTTTGTGTGTGGGGGTATTTCTTCGCTTTTCTCTTTGTGGCTCTGATTCCGTTGTTCTCTGACTCTGTTTACATCCGAGGATTAGTTTATCAGCTGAACATCTTTTGCAAGACTGTTCCAAAGTGTCCTCATCAATGCCTGAATGTAAACAAACGACTCATAATTATTGGCAAAAAAAAAAGCTGAATTTGCTTATTTGTTACAAATGTTGCTGTAGACTTTTGGTACTGAATGATGTGCATTTAGTGGTACGTTTATCATAGATTATACAGATATACAAAAAAAAAATCTGAAAAGGATTTTTAAATTGTAATTCCAACCCCAGAGACGTCACTAACAGGGGAGCCAAGGGTGCCAAGCCTCCACGTGGGAGCCACATGTGGGTCAAATAAGGCCCTTGGACCAGAAGAAGCCTGTGAGCCTCATCAGTTTGCCCTTGACGTTCTTATACAAAAATAAATCAACTTGAAATAATTTATTGTTTTCATTTATACAGATAAATCACATTGACTCCCAAAGACTCTTTTACAAGTGAGACCTGTTTAGACAGACAAAAACTAGTAAACTATTAAAAACTAAATTTTAGTAAGGACTCTTGAGGAAAGATAAAATAAATTCAGTGCCACCTTTGTATACAGGTAGTCCTCGACTTACGACGGTCTCGAGTTACGACATTTCGCGATTACGACGCATCTCCCATTTAA
>JBBPBX010015362.1:0-12424 GCA_038048925.1 Garcialebias charrua | reverse complement strand
TATAAACCTTTGAAAAGCTGAGTTACGCAGTTTCCGGTTTTACGTATTAAACGTAGCTGCGGAGGAATGCTACACATTACTCTCTAAAAAAGCAAAGTCTGGTCCTCTGGACTAGGGGTGGGCGATATGCCCAAAAAATGATATCACGATATATTTTTTGAAATACCCCGATAACGATATCAGACGATATTTCACATTTTCTCCTTTTATTGAATCAACCAAACAAATGTGTAATGACTTTTCATAAACAGTCACCAGAATACAAAAAAATATATTCATATTTAACAAGCAAAAATATATATACCGCACCAGCCGCCACTGACACGTACGTGTGCGGTAATGACTATTCTAACACTTTAGCACATTTTAAAAGAGCATACAGTAAATAAAAAAAATAATTTCTTACTTTGACCGGCAGCTTCTGTCATCAGTTTGCCTGTTAGCTCCAGCTGTTAGCACCGCTGCGTTACGTCTGAGCTTCGCAGCTTTCTGTAGCACCACGCAGTTTAAACCCTTTACAGGAAGGACTGTTAGTATCCTAACTTCATACAGTTGGAGACAGAAAAAGTTTTAATAACTTACCGACGCCGCAGTCTGTGCGCGCCGCCTTCAGCTGCATTTGTTAGCATTTTAGCCCCACCGAGTCCGCAGCTCGGGCAGTCCGGTTTAGCTGCACCTCCTAAAAGGTTGTCGGCTTTATTATTCCAAGTTAGCTCGTTGTCCCCCGATGTCTTCGGCTTCCAGTCCGACATCGAGGCGAGCTCCAGGGACCTCTGATCGCTCAAAGCCGGCTGCCCGGTGAAGCTACGAGGATGCAGCTATGAGGCTAATGTTAGCTCGTTCCTCCTCCTCGGGTTCGGTGTGCGCGCGCATGCGTATTAACAAAATGTAGGGCATCTCCACATGAAGGCAGTCTCCACGGAACACCGGCTGCTGTCTGTTGCTTCACGCGGTCCGCGTTCCTCCACAAAACCACCGTTATCGCAAAGTTAGACGGGTCATTCTCTGAATTTGGTGCACTTTGTGTCTCCCAGGTTTACCTCAAAGATTTTAATATAAAGTAAACCACAATTTTTTTTTTAAACAAGAAATGGAAATATCTATATGTCTTTGCAATATAACACACAAATATTATTTTTTTAATTGATTTAACAAAAAAAATGGATTGCTGAGGCACAGAGGTCAGCCAAATGAGCATGTCCCCACTGAGCAACATAATTTTTTCACTGAATATAAAACAAATAAAAATAGCCACTAACTGCAAGTTATTTCTGTTAATGTAAAAAGTTGCCAGTATCCTTTAGCCTAAAAAAAGAAATATGAGAAAAAATGTATGCCTTATTTATAAAACTGTACTTTTCAATCATGTCCCCCAGTTTGGTTCCACCCCGTAACAGCATACCAATTCCCCCATTTAAAAAAATAATGGTTCAGTCCAACTTCCTCAGGACCCAGAAGGTGACATCACTTAAGTCTTTTCCCGCTCACACTGTAAAGACTGTTAAGTGTTAGCATAATTTCTTACCTATATTTCATTGTTTTTATCCACAGACTAACATCGTCAAGCTCAACCTTTCCACACTGTTACATGCATAAATGATATTTAAAAAAAATTGGGGAAAAGAAAAGTGCTGTCTTGGAAAAATATATTAATTTCTTGTTTTCCTCATGCTATATGCTACCTCATAGCCTAGCTAATATGGACTTATGACTACTTTTAGCCAAAATCTTCAACCCCATAACAAAAACCACTGTTACGGAGGTTGAATCATTGTTACAGGGTTGAAGTTTGGACTGCTCTAATGATAATGATCATAAACAGGAACAACAGATATGAAAAGAAACCATCCACATTCACTTTCATTCATCACACTTATTAGTTCAGAGTTTAGTCCATGCTCATGTCCGATGTTTAAGAGCTGACAACAATGTACTTTTTTCTCAAGACATCTGTTCAATCTAAATGTGATGTTATTTTTAAACAATGTTAAATATTACATATCAAGTGTACTGTTTCTTTCCTCTTGTTTGTTTTAATAAATTAAAGTCAGTTTTAGCTTGATTAAATATAGTCATTTATTCAACCTTGTTACACTGTGTTCAACCCTGTTGCACTGTGTTCAACCTTGTTACTTTATGATGTTATAAAAAATTGATAGTAATAACAAATATTGGACTAATGTTGATTGAACTATATGCAAAGTTTAGAGGACAAGTAGAAAACATAAAAAAGCCTGATCTAATGTTCATGCTAAAGTGTATTTTCAAGATTTATGAAGACTGTTTGTACATTAAGTTGCCATATTCCACTTGACAGTCAAATTATTATTATTCAGAATCAAATAAAATTTACTTGCAATAAGTTAGTTTATACAAGGGACAGGTGACAACAAAGGAACTGGAAGAATTAGTTTGATTATGTTTTAGAGTCATACTCATACAGGAATCTAATTGTTCCGTTATGGGGTGGAATTTAAAACAACCTAAGGGACAAAGAAATAACTAATAATGTTTGGGATTTCATTTATAAGGTGGGAAAATAACTTTTGTCAGAGGTTCAAATAGTTCTTCAGTAGTTACAATGTTCAGAAACACAATTTTCTGTAGTATATTTTTCTGTAACCTGAGAACCCAAAATGCACCGAATTCAGAGAATCACCCAGACGCAGTCAAATGACGTCATCATAGGATGCCGCGATATAATTTTTTTCACCGGTGTCAAAAAATCCACCGGTATTATCGTAAATGAGACGATATGGCCCACCCCTACTCTGGACATTCAAAAGAAAAACTGTGAACCCTGTTTTACGTCATAAACGGAACGGAATACGGCAGATGGACCGAACTGGACGGCGGTTTTACGTCGTAAACGCAATAGAGAATACGGAGGAGGGATGGAGAAAACGGCTTCACCACAGCATCCCAGTAGGAAATTAACTCTTTGTTTCCCCCTTCATTATGGCTCCCAAATGTATGTGTGTTTTGATAATTATGTAGGGTATGGTGTTAGGATAGGCTAAGTGCTTGGTAAAATACAGTACTGTACGTATAAGGTGCAGTATGTACGAATGTTCCGACTTACGTCAAAATTCGGTTTACGATGCCGCGTAGGAACGGATCTCCGTCGTAAGTCGAGGACTACCTGTATTACAAAAGAGCATTTTTTGACTAAAATAGGCCTGAATACTCCTTACTCCTTGCTGATCTGTTTTCTTGTTGCTGTGTTCATCTGTGACCATCTGCTCATACAGACTCATGTTCGTGCTGCTGTTTATAATGATGTTTTTCCACTACATTAGGGCTTAGTGTATTACTAGTTGATGTTTCTCTTAGTTAATTCTAGATGTTATTACTGTTTTTCTCTTGCATTTGTTGTTGGATGTAACTGGGACCCCGTGTACATAATCTCGTTTTCATCACATGTACCACATGCGGTGCAAATGACAATAAAGACTCTCTGACTCTGACTCTCTGACTTAAGTCTTTACAATCAAAGGTTGTGCTAAGGATGTCAAATACATGTAAAGACTGAAAATTGCTTCCTTTTTTTTTCATATTTGGTGTCTTTAGTCATCGTCACAAAAGTTATTGGCACGTCTGGCTAAAGAATATTCAAACAAAACATTTAACAGGCCACAAAAATGCAAGAAATCTTCCCTCCAGGTAGCAAACTGAGGGAGAAACGATCCTTCGTCTCTTTTTGCAGATGATGTGAGGTTGTGTATGACAAGCGGGCAGCACACTCTGCCAATGTTTCAGACTTGATTTGTGGCGTTAACTACTAGGGATACACAATATTATCGGCATGGTATCCGTATCGGCTGATATTAGCGTTAATATTAACTACGGTAATCAAAGTCGTCCTCTGTGTGGATACGTTCTCTGTCTTTGTGCATTTAGGAGGTCTATCTGATTGTCAAATACGTTATTGCCGTACATTTGGTGTTTGCGATGTATTGCAATCCACGGTGCACATCGATATTGCGATAACGATAATATCTCTTAAAATATGTGCAGCCCTAATTCCTGATTTTTCTAATTTCCTGATTTTTCTAACTGTCTGGATCAAAAACCTGATCACTAATTTTCAGCTGTCGCCTCTCTCCACCCACTCCTTCACCCTTCACACACATTCTTCCTTCTGCTCTCCTCAACTTGTTCATCTTCCTCCTGATCCCCTCATCGGCTGTGCCCTCATTTCTTCTATACCCCACACACTCACTGCATACCCATACTCCCCACCACCACCATACATCTGTTTCCATCCTGCTGCGGCTTCCTCCTCAGAGTGCAGTGCTGTTTCTAGAGTCATTGCTTGGCCAGGAGAACGTCAACACAATGGCCATGGTAAGGAACCTCCTGGGGGTGTCTTTTAACATGCTGTCCTGGGGTTTGGGGGGTCAGTTTAAGCTCATGTCACACCTGTAGCAGGATGTAGGACGTGTGTTATTTACATGTCAAGCTGCAGCTTTCACCCATGAATTTGTGCAGGTAAGGTTTTGTTTTTGTGCAGGCAAAATCATAAGTAGCTCAGTTGGCAACATGCAGGGGGTGTGCAACAATTCTTGGCTCAGGTACTCCTTATGTAACTCTCATTTGGTATAAAACCTCCCTACTTAGTATCTCGACACTTGAACAGATACAGTGTAATAAAAGAAAACATCTTGGAGCAGCTCTGCACGCTGATCACCTCCGTGTAAAACCACTGCAGCAGAATAACATTCCTTCAAGGTCTAACAGATAAAGTTGCTGCATTAAATTCACTCTTTAGGACCGGATCCTCACATCAGCTTTGACGCACATGAACAGTATGAACGCTGATTCAGCATTTGTTTTCCTGTTATGTTGTTTACAATCTTAACTACAGCTGCATGCTTTGAGCTAATGTAGACGTTTGTATCTCAAAAGGTTCAGCTTGTTGTAGAGATGGGTCAGTGACTTTTCATTTTACGTGTTTTTACTCCTTAAAAAAACTAGATTTCTTCAGTTCTTTTGAAAACATTCACCTTTTAAAATCTGCTTCAGGTTACTTGCTTTATTTTTGTCTTTGATTGCTATGTTTAGTTTTTATTTAGGGTGTCACAAATTTCAGCTAGAGATTAGCTACCTGGTACTTTTAGCTAGCCTTTTGCTACTTTTAGCTACCATTTGGCTGCTTTTAGCTAACTCTTTTGCTACTTTTAGCTTTTTGCTACTTTTGTCTTCTTGCTAGCTCTACTCCACAGTAGCTTTTAGTTGGCATTTTGGTATTTTTTTTGCGAGCGTTCGGCTTCTTTCAGCTTGTCGAGCTTGTTGCTCGTCATTCAATACTCATTAGTCACACGACTGTTTCACAGAAAATGCCGTTTCTCTAGCTCTAAATGTTTCTCTTCAGAACCAGACTTTTGGTTTTAACACCTGACGGTGCAACTGCAGCTCCATCACTGAAACATTTAGCATATGGAAATGAGTTTAAGCTGATACGGAGCCACAGATGTCTGACTGCTGCTCTGACACACGGGGCAGTCCTTGTGTCTGTGTGCACAGCAACAGGTGTAGATAAGATCCCTGTCCTACTATCCAGGATACCCTGGACCCCGCTGGACGAGGCTGAAAGAGAGGAGGGTGGGGAGACACATTAAGCTAAGCGGGGTGTTCTCCAGCTGTCAAACCAACCACACAGCAGCTCTTTTATGGAGGTGCAACTCAAGCATTTCCAGATTTATGGGTTTGTGCTGCTGCCAGTGTTCCTGTAGCTGCCTGCACACTCTCTCCATTTGTTCCTGCACGATCAGAATGTCATCTCTCTTCATTGCTGACTTGTGAGGTAAAGGTAAACAAATCCTCTCCCCTCCCACAGTTTTTTGAAACGGTGATCCGATTCCTGGCCGAAGGAGCCGCCAGCGGCCTGAACGTCATCGCCGTTTACGTTGCAGAGATCCTCAGGGTCACGGGATTCGATGGTGGGTACCAGGGGATTTGCAGCTGAGGCAGAATGCTTGCATGTTCTGATTTTTTTTTTCCTTTGTGTGCAAACTGTACAATGAAAGTTTTATGTGCGAGTGAAAATATGCAGTCCTTTCTGCAGGCCAACTGTCTGCCGCACCCTTGTAGGTGTGTGTTCTCCTTTTTTTACTACCGTATTTTCCAGGATATAGGTCACACCTGAATATAGGTCGCATTGCCCAATTATTGCCAAAAATTTGGAAAAATCCATATATAGGTCGCACCTGAATATAGGTCGCACCTACGTCAAAATGTGGACCGTGTTTAGCTCTTCTGCAAATGTCTCTTCCACAGGAGCACACAGCAAGGCTTTTAAAGGAAACCAAATATTGGTCCTATAAATTTTTATGGTATGTCTGTGGGCTATCCAGACCATGTTCATTCAATTTAATGCACAAAATAATTCTTAGATAATAAAATATCCCCTTTCTAGTTGTGCCTTTTCTGACTTCCGTTCTGAACGAGCTGTTTATGATAAGGCCACGCCCTTCAAAAATCTGTTTACATTAACTCCGCCCTCCAAAGGGGACCCTGAGTCAGACCCAGAGGCAGACGCCATTTTGGGCAGGGCAAATGAGGCGCTGACGCGTCGCGTAGGCCGCTGAGAAACATCCATAAGTTCACCCTCCATGTTAAAAACTCTTCGTCTGACTCTTCGAAAACAAGCAATAAGGCTGCAGAGTAACACACTGGCTGCTAACTGCTATACACGCTCTCTCTAGCGGGGACCGCTTTTTTCACGGACCACATCCGGCGCTGACCGGATATGGTCCGTGAGCAGTCGTCCGGTTGATTTAAGAGCCCGTAAATAAGTTTTTTTGTTGATAGATAATTAGTTATTAGCGGTACTGCATTTTAACAACAACGAAACATCGAACTCTAGGAGCCATTGTGCTGAGATGAACTCAGGAAAAACAACCGTGACGTCTTTTATACTGAAGTGGGTGGAGCATCACCAGGGGTTGCTAGGTGAGGGGCTGGACTCAGGTTGGGGTGGGTTGTCCTGCAGCTTGTGACATCACAAGCGCCAGGATTTGAAAACGAGACATTTATATCACTGAAAAATAAATATACTTAGAGTAAATATACCACTGGGTGCATTTTTTTGGCCCTAGGACTGTTTTTTAAAGAAGTACATAACCAAAGTTGAGTAAAAAAAAATCATTAAAAAGTGAATTTTTAATATTTGGTCCCCTTTAAGAAGATTCACACTTAAAAACAATTATTTGTTTGATAAAAATTATAGCAATTATGTGTCTGAGCTGAACTTTTCTTTAATAAATGAACGTAATTGTGAAATGAGCTGGATTAAAAAATTTGTTTTGCTACGTCTGATGAAACAAAACGTGCACGCGCAGCACCAGACATGCAGTAGCAGCGAACAGACCTGCATGTACCAGTATTTTAATTTTAGCAGGATAAACACCTAAAAATATATATTTGTTAGCTGACATTATTGTAAGAGTGTGTCTCCGTTTAATTTTTGTTAATAAATGATTACAAATCAGCATATTTTATAAAAAGCCATAAATAGGTCGCACCTGAATATAGTTCGCAGGGCATGCAACAATGATAAAAAGCCACGACCTATAATCCGGAAAATACGGTACCTCTCTACAAGAAAGGTATTTTTTTACTCATTGTTCTGTGAAAATATGTCTAAACTGGATTTCCTGCCTTTACAGTTGCGCTGACGCTGCCACGCTTCACTCCGGAGGGTGTGGCCACCGTCGCCCAGTGGGGTCTGGTGGGCCTCATCGGGTACTGGGTGCTGGCCATCATTCTCCGCCTCCTGATCGGCGTTTTCAGGCAGGTGTTCTGGCTGGTGAAAATGGTGCTGGGGCTCTGGCTTTTCGGACTTATCGTGACCGACAAGCACGCCTCCGCAGAGACCACGGCGACCCGGGTGGGGGTCCTGGTGCTGGTGTTGGTCCTGCTGACTCTGCTCACGACTGGCTTCGATAAGTCCTCCGCCGTGGAGCACCGGCTGAGCAGGCTGGAGAGGCGGGTGAGGGACGTGGAGAGGACGAAAGCCGATTAGAGATCGGGACAAAGCTGATGTCGATGCAGGCGCCAGAAGAGAGGCGACTTGTGCTTTCTTTTATCTGTTACAAACTTGAGAAATAAAGTAATCTTTGACATTTTTTAATCAGAGACGTTCTTTCTTCACCCTTCTAAAGAAAATGCCAAAGTACATAGTAGGAAGCAGAGATTATAAAAAGAGTAAAACACTTAAAAAACATAAAGTTTGTACTGCTCACACGTTAACCACAGGAGACGATGTCTGACCTGAAGGAGGCCCTCGAACAGGGACTGCTGGATATGGGCACCAGTGACCCCCCATGACCCAAAAAGGAAGAAACTGGTAAAGAAAATGGATGAAGACAAGACAGAGCAATACAACACGTGTGTTCACTAAACTTCTCAAACAGACCGTGTGGATGTGTCATTGTGTGCTTAAGGTCTGAATAGGGTTATTTCTCTGACTTTCCATTTCTGTGTTCAGCTCATCCACTGATTATTAACTAGACACCGAGCGTAACAGAAGCTGAAGCTGAAAAGCGCCCCCTGTAGGCTGCCTGCAGAACAGGTTTGAGTCCATGTAAGAATGGGACATTTTCCTGACTTGAAGGTAAATTAAAATACACCTCAAATATTTTCCCAGCTGTCAGGTTGATTTCAGTAGTTCAACAATGTTCAGTCAGGTGTTTTTATTTAGTCACCAAACAAAACTGATTCCCACAAACGGCACACTATACAGTACTGGGGGGAGAAAAAAAACAGTTTGCTGGTGCTAAGACGGCCTCTGGGGCCCGTCCTCTCCCTCGTCAACTCCTCTGAGACAATCATGCCAAAGTGGTTCAAAATACCAAAGTTCATGCTCAATAATCCAGGTATAAAATTCAACAATGTTCAGTCAGGTCATCTGGATGGTTTTCTTTTTCCCACTGGAGCATGATGTTTGTGGGAATCAGTTTTTTTTTTTTTTTTTGGTGGCTTCTCAGGTTGAGGAAGTCCTTTGGATGAAATGTCCAGATGACCTGACTGAACATGTTGGATTTTATACCTGGATTATTGAGCATGAACTTTGGAGATTTCTGTAGTTCTTGCTGCTGTATTTTCAAATATGTTGCTTTAAAAAAAAGTGATGTAAAGGTGGAACAATCCTCACGTTCCCCACGTCTGGCTCCAGAAATACAACACGACAGCGCCTTAAATACAGCAGATAAATGGAGGCTGAGATGCTTCTAGCCTCGAGGTTAAATTGATGGTTCAGCTCTTCAACGTCGTGTTCGACTTGGCCTAGAGCCCAGAAGGTCCAGACTTAACGTTGCATTTACAAGCAACCATGGAGAGTTAATTAAGATCCGTTGGCAAACAATTGCTGTAAGGTATGAACAAAATATGACTCCAGCATACAAGGAGCAGAAATTATACAAATAAATGATGTAGATTTGTCATCCTGACTTGTGTGAGAATAACATTTATGAGCGAGCTGCTGGCCTGCAGACGTGAGTGGACATCTCAAGTTAGGACTTGTTTAAAAATAGCACACAACGAAGGGCAGCCTTGCTTTATAAGCCTTTTCAGTCCTTCAGCTCCTTCATCTGGAAGTTGATGCGATGCAGCAGCAATGTTCACCCTCCACTGCTGCTTCATCTGAGATGACACGACGTGTGTACAAAATAAAGTCTACTATTGCATCTGACAAAATCACACGATTAAAGAACATGTAAAGTTCAAGTTACAGCAAGAAAACAAAAAATACTTCATCTTATTTTAGCTCCACTGATCTTTTTTTCATAGTTTTTTTAATTACTGCTTCAGCTCACTTGAATCCTTTCTTATAAAAAAAAAAGGCAGCTAAAAATATTCAGTCAAACAAACAAGCGGAGCATTGACAAAAATAGCAGCTTCGTTTACCAGGTGATAGAAATGAATACATAACTAGAGTAATTGCATTTCCTGTGGAAATGCATTGTGAATGTTATTGTTGAAGAACTTACTGAAAACTCTCCCAGCTCACAGTTTCTCCTGCCATGTGTCATGGATCACCAGCTTCCTAACAGGCAGGACGCAGCAGGTGCAGTTGGGGAAAATCATGTCCTCCTCACAGTCCATCAGCATTGGTGCCCCTCAGGGTTGTGTGCTCTCTCCACTGCTCTTCTCTCTATACACCAATGACTGCACCTCTAATGACCCGTCTGTTAAACTCCTGAAGTTCGCAGATGACACTACAGTCATTGGACTTATCAGTGATGACAACGAGTCTGCGTACCGACAGGAGGTGGAACGACTGATGTCCTGGTGCAGCCTGAACAAACTGGAGCTGAACACACTGAAGACAGTAGAGATGAGAGTGGACTTCAGGAGACACCCCCCAGAACTGCTGCCCCTCAAAATCTTCAACAGCCCCGTGTCTACGGTAGAGTCCTTCAGGTTCCTGGGAACCACCATCTCACATGACCTGAAGTGGGAGCACAACATCACCTCCATCCTCAAAAAGGCCCAGCAGAGACTGTACTTCCTACGCCAGTTGAGGAAGCTGGACCTGCCTCAGGAGCTGCTGATCCAGTTCTACACTGCAGTCATTGAGTCCATCCTGTGTACATCCATCACAGTCTGGTTTGGAGCAGCCACAAGGCAGGACAGGAACAGGCTGCAGCGAACAGTGAGGACAGCTGAGAAAGTCATTGGGGCTTCACTGCCCTCCATTCAGGACTTGTACCACGCAAGAACCAGGAAACGGGCTGGAAAAATCATCACAGACTCCACACACCCGGGTCACAACATGTTCCAACTTCTCCCGTCTGGCAGACGCTACAGATCTCTGTCCACTAAGACTGTCAGACACAAAACAGTTTCTTCCCCCAGGCCATCACCATCATCAACAGCTGATCATCAGACATCCATCAGCGTGACCCCCAACCCATTCACATGTGATGTGAATCCTTATGTATTTTGTGTATTATTTGTACGTTTTTTTATGTAAAGTGTCTGTATAGTTTTTAGCATTTTTAGAGAGACACTTTCTAGAGAGACACGAACAGCCAGAAACAAATTCCTTGTGTGTGTCAACATAATAAACCTGATTCTGAAAAACAGCTGAAATAGCTAAAAACATGCTGAAATGGAAGAGCAAGTCTGAACAGAAGCAGAAAGAACACATTGCTGAATTTGGTTTAGCTACAAAGTTGAAATTAGCACAAAAAAGGCTGAAAAGTAGCTGAAAAGTAGCCTGGTTAAAACCAGACCCTTGTCCTTCACTTCGCTTCATACTAGGAATGAGAATTGAGCGGAGCTGTGCAGGAAGGCGAGGGCCAGGCTAGCTGAAAAGGCACTAAGAAGCTTAAATTACCAGAAGTGGAGAGAGCACAGTTGTGCCCGATATTAGTCTGAAAGAAACGTAAATGAGCAAAAACAAGTGGAAGTTATCTGAAAAAAGCAGAAATTTGGCAATAAAAAAAAAAAGCTGAATACTAGCTAAAAAGGTAGATACAAGCTTAAATTAACCAGAAGGAAGTGGAGTGCACATTTTTGCTGAATCAGGCAGAAAAAAAGAGTGCAAAAAAATGTGGCTGAAAAAACTCAAATTGGCATAAAGCTGAAATAACAGAAATAGTTGAAATTTGCAGAAATGGGCTGAAAGGAGCATAACAAGATGAAATTAGCAGAAAGAAGTTAGAAAAGGCACAAAAATGTTGTAGTTAGCAAATAAAGCAGAAAGGAGCACAAAACAGCTGAAAGTAGCTGAATTTTTTTCTTATTTGTGCAAGAAGCTGAACCAGAAGAACAAAAATTGAAAGGAGCAGTAAAAGATTGTAAACACAGCTAAAGGTTTGAAGGATGTAAAATGAGCTCAGTTCATTTTGTATGAGGAAAAACAAATGGCAGAAAAGGCTAAATTATTTTTAACAACTAAAGTTGCACCAAAAACAAAAAAGTCACAGCAGGATTGTCCTGAATGAGATGAACTTATGATTTATGATTTGTTGAAATAGAACAAAAATTGTGAACAAGAAAGATGCCGAACAACATAGGCCTATGTCACATCACAATAGTGTGAATGCTTCATAAACATTCCCACGATGCAAAACTGATTCAAAATCTGATAAATGTTGAAAGGAGGAACTCTTTTATAAAAAGTTCTCCTTTCCAAATGGCACGAGCTGTTATTTAACATTAACTCTACATCCTCACATTGAGTCTGTTTCTCTTCAGAACACAAAAGCCTCAGTTACAACTTAAGATTTAGGTCTTTATTAAATGTAAAGGTGCGTCAGGAAGGAATATATTTGCTTTAGCAAGCTTTTGTCTTTGTGGCCGTGGAAAGTTTTAGGCCAGAGGACAGAACAGAACCAAAACCATCTCAGGATGGAAGAGCTTTATTTAACCTGATGGAAGTATACATGTTTTCACTATTTGTCACATTACGTTT
>JBBPBX010015361.1:38597-49576 GCA_038048925.1 Garcialebias charrua | reverse complement strand
TCTCCACCCAGAAGGAAGGGATGAGTTTCCATGGAGGTTTATGAGAGTGAGAGTAAAACTGCATATTTCCTGGTGCATTTTTGTGTACAGCTGGACCAGTGCTCTGTTTTTATTTTTTATTTATTTTATAGACCTTTTTAATAAGATATAACACCGCTGCGACTGTTGCTGGCTGCTCTCCTCTCCTCTGCCCAGAGAGGAGCGAGCCGCGCGGCTTCTCCCGTCTTCTCCCTGGCTCCCCGTTCCGCTGCGTCAGCTTTGAAGTTCGTGCCGGGGCTCGGTTCTGTCCCAGCCTTGTTGCTGGAGCACGGGGAAGCACGGGAGAGCACGGGGGAGCACGCGCGCTCAGAGCTCCGCGCCGCGGCTGCCTTTCTGTATCCCGACCTGTCTGGTCAGGGGAGAGAATAAAAAGCCGATGCGGAAATTAATGAATTTGTCGCGATCAAGCGAATTAAACTAGTATGTCTACGTGGATGCTGCTCAGAATATGACAGACATCAGTGAGCGACCGCTTCTCTTTTTTTTTCCTCTCTTAGAGCAGCGGTCATGGAAGTTGATGAAGGCTTATTATAACTCCGCCTGTAACTCCAAGGCGGAATCTTTAGTGATGTGAATGCCCATATTTGGAGAGGGGCAGATCTTCCCGGAGCTTCTGCTAAAATCTGCTATAAATCATGAAATAACACATTTAGCGTTATTTCTCTACAATATAAATAAACGCTCCTGTATTATTTTTAAATAAACTAATAAATATTAATGGCGATGCAATTTGAAAACATGGTGGGTCATGGACTTTAATGTGTAATATAATCTTAATTTGATTTAATCTTTAATCTAAATAAACGGCATTCTTTACAATAAATAAACTATACTAACAATAATACAAATCTTAATAAACACAATAACAGCCAGAACCAGATCAATAAGCAGCAACAGACTGTTTACAATCGAACTACCGATAATCAAGTTTTAAGTTTTTGTCCAAAAAGACCAACTTGTCCACATTTTCTGCCAAAAGTACAGATCTAGTTGCAGTGATTATCTCCAGTGGTGGAGAAAATCATCTCAATAACAACAGTAGCAGCAGTGTGGCTGTACAGGTAGTCCCCGACTTACGAGCGAGTTCCGTTACAACGAGGTGCTCGTAACACGGAAATCTCGTAATTTGGAACGGCCGCCACGTGTCTTGTAAGTCCGGAATTTCGCTCGTAAGTTGGAACGGTTTTGCTAGCGCGACTACAAACACTCGTTTTTCATCGAAAAACTGCTTATGAGTGCATAAAAATGATCGGAAACGTGTGTCCACATGTTTAGCTAACGAACTGTGGTGAAAAAACACAGAAAAACTCAGTATTTTTTGCGTTTTTTCCAAAAATTCGCCAGCTCGTAAGTCCGGAACCTCGTAAGTTAGAGCGCTCGTAAGTCGGGGACTACCTGTATTTGTCATTACTCACAACAAGCTCTTCTTGGACCTGCTCCCACCTGTCCCTGGAAAAGTTCAGAGTTCAGTCATCAGACTTCTTCGCTGCAGGTGATCTGGCAAATTTCCCTGAAGAGGAAGAAGTCAGCTGCTATCTCTGTCCCAGACTGGAAATAAAACACAAAGAGGTAAAAAAAAATAATAATAAGAGTCAGAGTCAGAGAGTCTTTATTGTCATTTGCACCGCATGTGGTACATGAGATGAAAACGAGATTATGTACACGAGGTCCCAGTTACATCCAACAACAAATGAAAGAGAAAAACAGTAATAACATCTAGAACTAACTAAGAAAAACATCAACTAGTAATACACAGCAGCACGAACATGAGTTTGTATGAGCAGATGGTCACAGATGAACACAGATGAATACAGCAACAAGAAAACAGATCAGCATCAGTATGATGTGATATTTTGCAGTGTTTATTTTTTATTTTATTTTTATTTATTCATGAGTCTAACAGCCTCAGGGTAGAAGCTGTTCCTCAGTCTAGTGGTTCTACACTTGATGCTCCTCAACCTCCGTCCTGAGGGGGTTGAGGAGGTACAGGTAATAAGATTATAATTTGAAATTAAAAAGATTAATTAGATATTCTTCTTTCGGCTTTTCCCTCTTCAGGGGTCACCACAGCGAGTCATCCTCCTCCACCTCACTCTGTCCTCTGCATCCTCTGTCCTCACTCCAACTACCTCCATGTCCTCTCTAACTGCATCCATATATCTCCTCTTTGGCCTCCCTCTTTGTCTTTTTCCTGGCAGCTGCATTTCTAACATCCTTCTACCAATATACCCACTGTCCCTCCTCTGGACATGTCCAAACCACTGTCCCTCCTCTGGACATGTCCAAACCACTGTCCCTCCTCTGGACATGTCCAAACCACTGTCCCTCACGGTCATCCAGTTCCCGTGAAAAAACGTCCACACACACAACTTTGAATTTGCCTTCGTCTTTTAAAAAGGAAGCCATAACGTTAACAAACACGAGACCACAGCGAGAAGTGTTGTCCTGCTGTCCTCATACATGTCCTGATGTCCTGCTGTCCTCATACATGTCCTGCTGTCCTCATACATGTCCTGCTGCCCTCATACATGTCCTGCTGTCATGTCCATATATGTCCAAACCACTGTCCCTCCTCTGGACATGTCCAAACCATCTCAGTCTGGCCTCCCTAACTTTATCTCCCAGTTGTTCAACATGTGCAGTACCTCTGATTATCTCTTTACTAATCTTATGCCATGTCACTCCTAAGGAGAACCTCAGCATCTTCATTTCTGCCACTTCCAGTTCTGTCTCCTGTCTTTTTGTCAATAACACTGTCTCCAGAACATACAACATAGCTGGTCTCACCACTGTCTTGTAAACTTTTCCTTTGACCTTTGCTGACACCTTTTTGTCACAAATCACTCCTGAAACTTTTCTCCATCCACTCCATCCTGCTTGGACTCTCTTCTTCACCTCTTTACCACATTCACCATTTTCCTGGACAGTGCACCCCGAGTACTTGAAGTCCTGCACCTTTGTGACCTCTGCTCCTTGTAGCCTCACCTCCCTCTCATTCACACACATGGACTCTGTCTTACTACGGCTGACTTTCATTCCTCTTCTTTCAAGTGAATACCTCCACCTCTCCAAGTTCTCTTCCACCTGTTCCCTGTTCTCACCACAGATCACAATGTCATCTGCAAACATCATAGTCCATGGGGATTCCTGCCTGACCTCATCTGTTAGTCGGTCCATCACCAGAGCAAACAAGAAGGGGCTCAGAGCCGATCCTTGATGCACTCCCACCTCCACCTTGAAGCTATCTGTTACTCCTACAGCACATCTCACCACTGTCCTGCTGTCCTCATACATGTCCTGCTGTCCTCACACATGTCCTGCTGTCCTCACACATGTCCTGCTGTCCTCACACATGTCCTGCTGTCCTCACACATGTCCTGCTGTCCTCACACATGTCCTGCTGTCCTCATACATGTCCTGCTGTCCTCACACATGTCCTGCTGTCCTCATACATGTCCTGCTGTCCTCATACATGTCCTGCTGTCCTCACACATGTCCTGCTGTCCTCACACATGTCCTGCTGTCCTCACACATGTCCTGCTGTCCTCACACATGTCCTGCTGTCCTCACACATGTCCTGCTGTCCTCATACATGTCCTGCTGTCCTCATACATGTCCTGCTGTCCTCATACATGATGCTGATCTGTTTCTTGTTGCTGCGTTCATCTGTGACCATCTGCTCATGTTCGTGCTGCTGTTTATAATGATGTTTTTCTACTACATTAGGGCTTAGTGTATTACTAGCTGATGTCTCTCTTAGTTAATCCTAGATGTTATTATTGTTTTTCTCTTGCATTTGTTGTTGGATGTAACTGGGACCCTGTGTACATAATCTCGTTTTCAACACATGTACTACATGCGGTGCAAATGACAATAAATTCTCTCTGACTCTCTGACTCTGACTCTGATACATGTCCTGTACCAGAACATGTCCTGCTGTCCTCATACATGTCCTGCTGTCCTCATACATGTCCTGCTGCCCTCATACATGTCCTGCTGCCCTCATACATGTCCTGCTGCCCTCATACATGTCCTGCTGTCCTCATACATGTCCTGCTGTCCTCATACATGTCCTGCTGTCCTCATACATGTCCTGCTGTCTGCCCTCATACATGTCCTGCTGCCCTCATACATGTCCTGCTGCCCTCATACATGTCCTGCTGTCCTCATACATGTCCTGCTGTCCTCATACATGTCCTGCTGTCCTCATACATGTCCTGCTGTCCTCATACATGTCCTGCTGCCCTCATACATGTCCTGCTGCCCTCATACATGTCCTGCTGCCCTCATACATGTCCTGCTGTCCTCATACATGTCCTGCTGCCCTCATACATGTCCTGCTGTCCTCATACATGTCCTGCTGTCCTCATACATGTCCTGCTGCCTCATACATGTCCTGCTGCCCTCATACATGTCCTGCTGTCCTCATACATGTCCTGCTGTCCTCATACATGTCCTGCTGTCCTCATACATGTCCTGCTGTCCTCATACATGTCCTGCTGTCCTCATACATGTCCTGCTGCCCTCATACATGTCCTGCTGCCCTCATACATGTCCTGCTGCCCTCATACATGTCCTGCTGTCCTCATACATGTCCTGCTGCCCTCATACATGTCCTGCTGCCCTCATACATGTCCTGCTGTCCTCATACATGTCCTGCTGTCCTCATACATGTCCTGCTGTCCTCATACATGTCCTGCTGTCCTCATACATGTCCTGCTGTCCTCATACATGTCCTGCTGTCCTCATACATGTCCTGCTGTCCTCATACATGTCCTGTACCAGTCTAACATACTTTTCTGCCACTCCAGATTTCCTCATGCAATACCACACGTCCTCTCTTTGCACCCTGTCATATGCTTTTTCTAAATCCACAAACACACAAATCCACAAACAAAAAAGATAAATTAGATAATAATAAAAGAACAATACCTCTTTTTGATCGGTTGAGGTGGTTGAATCTCTCGGTCATCATCATCAGGGCAGAGCTTTAATCTGGTCCAGGACTTGTCGACAATATCAGTTTTAGCTTTTTCATAAAGTGATGAACTTTTTGGCTGAAGTGTTGACATGATGGGGATGTCGTAGCGAGGTTCAGGTACTTTAAAGCCTGCAGATCAACAACATACAGACATGTTTTTGTAGATCCAGAGCTTTAAAAACTCATACAGTTTGTACCCTGATGCATGCTCAATAATCCAGGTAGAAAAATCTAAAAAAGCTCAGACGAAACGTTTCTACATATTTTTTGCTTTGTTTTATTTTTTTGAATGTCCAGAGGACCAGACTGAGCTTTTTTAGATCATACAGTTTGTGTTATTGATCTGGACCGATCTGATTTACCTGTTAAAGGTTGTTTAAATGCTGCTAGTTTTAGCGGTGTTTGCAAGCTGCTTTTCTTGCTTCTAGAAAATGTTCACGTTTGGATGACGTCGTTTAAAGTCCGTTAACACGTTAGACGTTAACAAGTTACGTGTTGTCTGCGGCAGACCTAATCTCCGTGAAAAAACGTCCACACACACAACTTTGAATTTGCCTTCGTCTTTTAACAAGGAAGCCATAACGTTAACAAACACGAGACCACAGCGAGAAGCTAGGGCTGCTAATGCTACACGTGCTACAAGATAATAGCGCCGTGCTGAAACTCGCCTAGGAATTTTATTTCCGTGGCGCATATTTTCCCGTTAATAACGTTTAATAAGTGAAAAAATAACCGAAACGGTACGCAGGGGGACACGACTAATTCCTGACAAGGTACACGACATTTAATAAGTGAAAAACAAAACGGTACGCAGGCGGACACGACTAATTCCTGACAAGGGACACAAGTGGGGAAAAAAAACGGTACGCAGGGGGACACGACTAATTCCTGACAAGGGACATGACTAATCCCTGACGCACAGCCTTTTCCCGAAGCTGCAAACTCATCTGCAGTCAGCACGTCGAAGCAAAACTTTGACCAAGCGCCACATATGTGCTTCTGAGGGTGTACAATACAAAAATCATGGTAGCTGCTTGTATTTTCTCTTAAGAAAAGTTCTATAAGCGCAACCGAAAGCATCTGCTTTAATTAACTCCTGCCCTCGACAGTTAGCAAGCTGTTGTTTTATGTCCTGTGTTTAAACATGTAACAGAGACACGAACTTTTATCTCTTAATAACATATTTTAACAACAAATGCAGCTTACCTTGTTTCTATTATTCCAACATATTCCCCGCGCGCCGAATTTGAACGACCTTGCGCCGGATCCAGGTCTTGGAAAAAATGGTATTCATCCGCGACTTTGCTTTCGACTCCTTAATCTGGTCAGGTGGTCCTCTTCTTCATTTAATATGCAATTCTAACTGGGATGGAGAACTTTATAAAGTCTGACTAAATATTACATCATATTTAGTCCCAATTCAGATAAAGAGCGAATTTCCGGCACTATTTTTTATCTCGCATTAATATTGCTAGTGGTGATCAGTTTTTATAAGATCCGGTTACTATTTTAAAACTCAGATTTTCAAATTAAGTTCGCACATTTAAATTTATGTTTCACAGACGTGACTCACAACCTTGAGTTGAAATGCCAATAACGCATGAAATTAAGTTGAAATTACATAACTCATTATGTTAATTGGAAGTAACTTATAGAAAAACGTTATGATAACTAATGGAGAGTATGACTTTTAACAGTGTACATGTTGACATCCAACTGATAACACAAGATCTGAAATTGAAAGTTTTCCTTCATACTGCGACTGAGATCATCTCCTGGTGAGTTGGAGTAATGACAATGTAAGTTTACATTATTTTTGTTTGTTTTAACTTTTTTAAATATCCAACACAGTTTTATTTGTTGGCGAGAAATCAAAGTTCTGCAGTGTTGCCACACCTATAAAGAAGAACACACAAACCATTTAACAGCTGCAACATCTACTGTACTGTGTAATAATAATAATAATAATGAATTCAATTTATAATGCACTTTTCATTAATAAAAATCTCAAAGTGCTACAAAGTGTAACAAAGCAAAGATCAAAATAAAACAAGTGATAAAATCAAATAAAATCAATAATAATATCGACTAAGATCAAAGATAAAATCATGTGGAGGCAGAATAGGCTTGCTTAAAAAGAAAAGTCTTTATGCTGCTTTTAAAGTCAACCAGTGACTGTGGAGCTCTCAGGTCGTCAGGGAGGGAGTTCCACAGGCGGGGGGCAGCCACACAGAATGCTCGGTCTCCCATGGTCCTCAATTTGGTCCGAGGAATATGAAGGAAATTACTGTTCTGTGATCGTAGAGACCGGGTGGATGAATATGGTGCAAGAATGTCCTTTAGATAGTCAGGTGAAGTGCCGTGCAAGCATTGATGTGTAATGAGAGCAGTTTTGTACTGAATTCTGTAGGTGACAGGAAGCCAATGGAGGTTATGGAGAATGGGTGTAATATGTTCAAATTTACGAACTCTCAACAGAATCCTTGCTGCACTGTTTTGAATATATTGAAGTTTCTGAAGGTTTTTGCCAGGGATTCCAATAAACAGGGAGTTGCAGTAGTCGAGCCTGGAGGAGACAAAAGCATGGACGAGTTTCTCAGCATCGGGAAAAGTCAGAGATGATAGTAATGTAAGGACTTTTCTCATGTAAGGAAGATTTTTTTTCTGTCTGTTAGAACATAGCTTAACCCAAAAAAAGTTAAAATTTTCCAGCTTAATAAGTCATCATTTACAATTTTCAAGTTTTGTATTTAATTTCTAAAACGTATTTTCTACTTTTGAGCATGTTTAACCTTTGCAACATGTTTTGTTAACATAGTTATTATTATTATTATTATTATTATTATTATTATTATTATTATTATTATATTTATTATTTATTGTTACATATTTAAGCCAAGCTACCTGATCATAGATTATAAATTACCTGGCTACTAAAATTTGTAGTTATAACAAACACATTACACAGTGAAGAGAAGTACTGTACAGTAAATCGGCTGAAAACATCCCTTTGCTGTGGAAACAAGAATGTGAGCCAAACCCCAAACCCTGCTAGCTAATCGTGGCTGCACACACTCGCTGCAGTCATGTCATCAGGAACCTGGTGGAACAGACCCATTTTTGTAGTCTACACCGCACCAACCTCTTGCTGAAAGGTTCAATCGAATTCACAACGCCTTGATCCTACAATTGTGGTTCATCATCCTCCTTTTTTCTCACTGGTTTGCTGCCTGCTCTTCCTTTCTCACAGTCAGTCTCTCTCAGGGTTTGCTCATGCTTCTACCTTTTTTGATTCTAAATATTTGAGTCCTTCTCTTTAATGTTTGTTTCCCTTCTACGCCACTTTTTCCATCTATTTCTCTTTTCACTCTCTGGGTACCACACATTCATATGTGTAGATTATATTGCATATTTTGGCCCCAAATCAACTCACCCAGAAGTCACTTTACAACCTGTGCTCTTATAAACCCCTGTGAATGTAAGCTGAAAAATGATGTGTGTCCTGCAGCTCGCCTCTTGGGTTTCCCCCAAGTACAGCAGCCAAATTGTTTTTGCTAGGTGCTACGAGAGGTCTTATCCATCATTTTGAATGAGCTCTGTAATTGGGATTATAAGAGCAAAAGAGCAAAAATGGACTTTGAGAGTGATGGCATTACAAGTGGACCTTTCAGATAAAATAAGGGACTGAGTGTGTGCTGAATGTGGGTGAGAGGCTTGGCTAACACTGTGCAGCTCTGTGCATTAGGATTCACACTTGGAGCGCCACATCTTCACACACAGATACTCTTCATTGAATCGCCACCTTACTGCGGTAGATACGTTTTGTTTGTCTGAATAAGCATAGGAGCTATACTGTCCAGAGCAACTGCTGCTGAACAGGTCTTCCAGATTGGTCTTAAGTGAAGGGCCAGACAAAGAGCGATGGAAAGAAGACAGTAAGTAGCTCAATGCCCCTCACAGGATGTGTGATACTTGGATCTAGGGGTTTGTTGGCAAGCACCTGGTGACCAGGCCTCTAACCATTGGTTCAGCCCAAGTGAGCTACAAGGGCTTGCCTTTTTGTGGGCCCACTGCCTTCAGAAGGGGTCAACTAGGTCAGGTGAATAGTGCTACAAGTGGCAGCCTAAGGCCTTGCTGCTCTGACCTTACTGAAGCAAACTCCTGGGTAGTGCCTAAAAGAACAAAGTTATGGATACAGTATAGGCAGCCACAATTAGTTTTTGTCACAAGGTAGCTGGGCTTGCAGAGACAGAGATGAGAAGTTCAGTTATCCAGGAGAGACTTGGGGTAGAGTCACTGCTCCTCCATATCAAGATTAACCAGTTGTTGGGGTTCAGGCATCTGGTAAGGATGCTCCCTGGACGTTCTCTAAGAAGTTCTTATTGGCCGGAGGAAACTCCAGGAAAGACCCAAGACATGCTGGATGGATGAATGTTCACGCATACTTATATCCATCCATCCATCCATCCATCCATTATCTTTTACCCGCTTCTTCCTTTTTAGGTCATGGGGGTCACTGTTGCCCATGTCCAGCAGTCAATGTGAGAGAGGCAGGGGACACCCTGGACAGGTCTCCAGTCCATCACAGGGACACATAAAGACAAACGAGACAAAAAACTATAACACTCTCACCTAGGAACAATTTATAGTTGTCAGTCTGTCTAACATGCATTTTGTCTGTGGGAGGAAACCAGAGTACACGGACAAAACCCACACATGAACGGAGAGAACATGCAAACTCCAGTCAGAAAGGCCCCGGCCAGGATTCAATCCAGCAACCTTCTCTCTGAGAGGCAGCAGCTCTACCAACTCTACCACCATGGCACCCCATATGAGTCTTGAGATTCAAAATGTTTCAGTGTTGCATACTTTTGAATGAGTCATAAAGTGGTCAAAATGATACAATGCTTGTTTAGATCTGTTTGTGTTGTAGCAATTGTTCAACTGGTTTAGAAATGTTTAGATGATTTTACCAGCAGGTTGTGACCACATGTCTCCTCTAATGTAATCTGTGGTCTATTGCAAGAAAGTTTGGTAACCATGGATCAAGATGCCGAGAGACTGGATGAATTTTAGTTTCCTCTAAGCAAAGGTGACTGCAGCAGCTTTTGACACATTACTCCAACGTTTGTCAAATATCTGTTTAATCTAATAGTTCTGTGTGCTTTCAACTTACTGCAGTCAGCATTTAAATCATGTGCATGTGATTAGAAAATGATACAAGTTCACTTTGAAATAATTTTTATACAACTCTATTAGAGTCAGTCAGACAGAACTCATTTAATTGCATTCATATTTCTATGTTTAAGTTTGTTTGTTTAGGATAAACATAAAATAAAATAAGCATTATTCTTTAGACACTTAATATTTCAGTAACTCTTGGAACAATATGTTTTAGTAAACAAAACCAATGACAAGCATAACAAATTATTTATTTATTTATTTTATTAGTTTTAAATTTAATTATTTTGGTGCATATCTGATTTCTACTGGAGGACATCGGTTTTCATTTTTTTCTTGTAGAACATGCATTATCCTCTCCAATAAATAGACAAGTATTCACACACACTGTGGACCTTTGTGACTCCTCTCAGCGAGTACTGAGCTCCGTATGCTCTAACTCCTGTTGTTGTTGTTGTTTGGCTCCATGGTTCATTTGACGTGTGGACACATGACAGAGTCCAGGACTCATTCCAAGTTCTGACTGCATGTGAAAATGAGTGTGTGTTGTCAAAAATGTGGGCCTGTAATGTTGCACAGCTATCATTAGCACTTTGAGATTTTTATTAATGAAAAGTGCATTATAAATGGAATTCATTATTATTATTATGTATTGGTTGTCATCATGAAATGTTATATACAGAACATCTATCTATATATCTATCTATCTATCTATCTATCTATCTATCTATCTATCTATCTATCTATCTATCTATCTATCTATCTATCTATCTATCTA
>JBBPBX010015361.1:0-28589 GCA_038048925.1 Garcialebias charrua | reverse complement strand
ACAGCAGGACATGTATGAAGACAGCAGGACATGTATGAGGACAGCAGGACATGTATGAGGACAGCAGGACATGTATGAGGACAGCAGGACATGTATGAGGACAGCAGGACATGTATGAGGACAGCAGGACATGTATGAAGACAGCAGGACATGTATGAGGACAGCAGGACATGTATGAACAGCAGGACATGTATGAGGACAGCAGGACATGTATGAGGACAGCAGGACATGTATGAGGACAGCAGGACATGTATGAGGACAGCAGGACATGTATGAGGACAGCAGGACATGTATGAGGACAGCAGGACATGTATGAGGACAGCAGGACAGTGGTGAGATGTGCTGTAGGAGTAACAGATAGCTTCAAGGTGGAGGTGGGATTGCATCAAGGATCGCTCTGAGCCCCTTCTTGTTTGCTCTGGTGATGGACCGACTAACAGATGAGGTCAGGCAGGAATCCCCATGGACTATGATGTTTGCAGATGACATTGTGATCTGTGGTGAGAACAGGGAACAGGTGGAAGAGAACTTGGAGAGGTGGAGGTATTCACTTGAAAGAAGAGGAATGAAAGTCAGCCGTAGTAAGACAGAGTACATGTGTGTGAATGAGAGGGAGGTGAGGCTACAAGGAGCAGAGGTCACAAAGGTGCAGGACTTCAAGTACTTGGGGTCCACTGTCCAGGAAAATGGGGAATGTGGTAAAGAGGTGAAAAAGAGAGTCCAGGCAGGATGGAGTGGATGGAGAAAAGTTTCAGGAGTGATTTGTGACAAAAAGGTGTCAGCAAAGGTCAAAGGAAAAGTTTACAAGACAGTGGTGAGACCAGCTATGTTGTATGGTCTGGAGACAGTGTCACTGACAAAAAGACAGGAGAAAGAACTGGAAGTAGCAGAAATGAAGATGCTGAGGTTCTCCTTAGGAGTGACATGGCATAAGATTAGTAAAGAGATAATCAGAGGTACTGCACATGTTGAACAACTGGGAGATAAAGTTAGGGAGGCCAGACTGAGATGGTTTGGACATGTCCAGAGGAGGGACAGTGGTTTGGACATATATGGACATGACAGCAGGACATGTATGAGGGCAGCAGGACATGTATGAGGACAGCAGGACATGTATGAGGACAGCAGGACATCAGGACATGTATGAGGACAGCAGGACAACACTTCTCGCTGTGGTCTCGTGTTTGTTAACGTTATGGCTTCCTTTTTAAAAGACGAAGGCAAATTCAAAGTTGTGTGTGTGGACGTTTTTTCACGGGAACTGGATGACCGTGAGGGACAGTGGTTTGGACATGTCCAGAGGAGGGACAGTGGTTTGGACATGTCCAGAGGAGGGACAGTGGTTTGGACATGTCCAGAGGAGGGACAGTGGGTATATTGGTAGAAGGATGTTAGAAATGCAGCTGCCAGGAAAAAGACAAAGAGGGAGGCCAAAGAGGAGATATATGGATGCAGTTAGAGAGGACATGGAGGTAGTTGGAGTGAGGACAGAGGATGCAGAGGACAGAGTGAGGTGGAGGAGGATGACTCGCTGTGGTGACCCCTGAAGAGGGAAAAGCCGAAAGAAGAATATCTAATTAATCTTTTTAATTTCAAATTATAATCTTATTACCTGTACCTCCTCAACCCCCTCAGGACGGAGGTTGAGGAGCATCAAGTGTAGAACCACTAGACTGAGGAACAGCTTCTACCCTGAGGCTGTTAGACTCATGAATAAATAAAAATAAAATAAAAAATAAACACTGCAAAATATCACATCATACTGATGCTGATCTGTTTTCTTGTTGCTGTATTCATCTGTGTTCATCTGTGACCATCTGCTCATACAAACTCATGTTCGTGCTGCTGTGTATTACTAGTTGATGCTTTTCTTAGTTAGTTCTAGATGTTATTACTGTTTTTCTCTTTCATTTGTTGTTGGATGTAACTGGGACCTCGTGTACATAATCTCGTTTTCATCTCATGTACCACATGCGGTGCAAATGACAATAAAGACTCTCTGACTCTGACTCTTATTATTATTTTTTTTTACCTCTTTGTGTTTTATTTCCAGTCTGGGACAGAGATAGCAGCTGACTTCTTCCTCTTCAGGGAAATTTGCCAGATCACCTGCAGCGAAGAAGTCTGATGACTGAACTCTGAACTTTTCCAGGGACAGGTGGGAGCAGGTCCAAGAAGAGCTTGTTGTGAGTAATGACAAATACAGGTAGTCCCCGACTTACGAGCGCTCTAACTTACGAGGTTCCGGACTTACGAGCTGGCGAATTTTTGGAAAAAACGCAAAAAATACTGAGTTTTTCTGTGTTTTTTCATAGCTAAACATGTGGACACACGTTTCCGATAATTTTTATGCATTCATAAGCAGTTTTTCGATGAAAAACGAGTGTTTGTAGTCGCGTTAGCAAAACCGTTCCAACTTACGAGCGAAATTCCAGACTTACAAGACACGTGGCGGCCGTTCCAAATTACGAGATTTCCGTGTTACGAGCACCTCGTTGTAACGGAACTCGCTCGTAAGTCGGGGACTACCTGTACAGCCACACTGCTGCTACTGTTGTTATTGAGATGATTTTCTCCACCACTGGAGATAATCACTGCAACTAGATCTGTACTTTTGGCAGAAAATGTGGACAAGTTGGTCTTTTTGGACAAAAACTTAAAACTTGATTATCGGTAGTTCGATTGTAAACAGTCTGTTGCTGCTTATTGATCTGGTTCTGGCTGTTATTGTGTTTATTAAGATTTGTATTATTGTTAGTATAGTTTATTTATTGTAAAGAATGCCGTTTATTTAGATTAAAGATTAAATCAAATTAAGATTATATTACACATTAAAGTCCATGACCCACCATGTTTTCAAATTGCATCGCCATTAATATTTATTAGTTTATTTAAAAATAATACAGGAGCGTTTATTTATATTGTAGAGAAATAATGCTAAATGTGTTATTTCATGATTTATAGCAGATTTTAGCAGAAGCTCCGGGAAGATCTGCCCCTCTCCAAATATGGGCATTCACATCACTAAAGATTCCGCCTTGGAGTTACAGGCGGAGTTATAATAAGCCTTCATCAACTTCCATGACCGCTGCTCTAAGAGAGGAAAAAAAAAGAGAAGCGGTCGCTCACTGATGTCTGTCATATTCTGAGCAGCATCCACGTAGACATACTAGTTTAATTCGCTTGATCGCGACAAATTCATTAATTTCCGCATCGGCTTTTTATTCTCTCCCCTGACCAGACAGGTCGGGAGTAGAAAGGCAGCCGCGGCGCGGAGCTCTGAGCGCGCGTGCTCTCCCGTGCTCCCCCGTGCTCTCCCGTGCTTCCCCGTGCTCCAGCAACAAGGCTGGGACAGAACCGAGCCCCGGCACGAACTTCAAAGCTGACGCAGCGGAACGGGGAGCCAGGGAGAAGACGGGAGAAGCCGCGCGGCTCGCTCCTCTCTGGGCAGAGGAGAGGAGAGCAGCCAGCAACAGTCGCAGCGGTGTTATATCTTATTAAAAAGGTCTATAAAATAAATAAAAAATAAAAACAGAGCACTGGTCCAGCTGTACACAAAAATGCACCAGGAAATATGCAGTTTTACTCTCACTCTCATAAACCTCCATGGAAACTCATCCCTTCCTTCTGGGTGGAGACGTGACAAAAGTCACTCCACACTTCGACACTTTTCGGCCGCGTTTCCGGATTCATTCGGGACTCGTTTTTTTTTTTTTTTAACCCTCGCCTGGCCCAAATGCAAAAATGAAAATAGACAAAATATTCTACTACAGTAATAGTTCAATATGGTGAATTGTTACTGTCATGGTGGGTGTTGTCCTTTAAACTGTATTCTGAATTGGACAGTAATTTATCAAGTGTTTGTCTTTGCTCAGGTTGGGCGCGTGCCCAAGAGTATAGCAGATCAGGGAGCTCCACCTCAGCTGCCTTTCTGGACTCACCTGCCCCTCCTCACTCACCTGTACCAGCATCACTAGCAGCTTCTGCATTACTTGCCCCTCCATAAAGGTAAATACATTTTTTTTCTTTTTTCTGTCTATTTTTTAAATAACTCAGCTGACTCACCTGTCCATCTTCACTCACTAGCACCTTCTGCATCACCTGCTCCTCCATAAAGGTAAAGACATTTTCTTTTCTTTTTATTTCTTTCTTTTTTTAAATAACTCAGCTGCCTCTCCTGACTCACCTGTCCCTCTTCACTCACTAGCACCAGCATCACCAGCACCTTCTGGATCACCTGTCCCTCCATAAAGGTAATGACATTTTTTCTCTTTTTTTAATTTAATTTAATTTTATATAACTCAGCTGCCTCTCCTGACTCACCTGTCCCTCTTCACTCACACAGTACCAGCATCACCAGCACCTTCTGCATCACCTGTCCCTCCATAAAGGTAAATACATTTTCTTTTCTTTTTATTTCTTTTTGTTTTATAACTCAGCTGCCTCTCCTGACTCACCTGTCCCTCTTCACTCACTAGCACCAGCATCACCAGCACCTTCTGGATCACCTGTCCCTCCATAAAGGTAATGACATTTTTTCTCTTTTTTTAATTTAATTTAATTTTATATAACTCAGCTGCCTCTCCTGACTCACCTGTCCCTCTTCACTCACACAGTACCATCACCAGCACCTTCTGCATCACCTGTCCCTCCATAAAGGTAAATACATTTTCTTTTCTTTTTTTATTTATTTATTTTTGTTTTATAACTCGGCTGCCTCTCCTGACTCACCTGTCCCTCTTCACTCACCAGCATCACCAGCACCTTCTGGATCACCTGTCCCTCCATAAAGGTAATGACATTTTTTCTCTTTTTTTAATTTAATTTAATTTAATTTTATATAACTCAGCTGCCTCTCCTGACTCACCTGTCCCTCTTTACTCACACAGTACCAGCATCACCAGCACCTTCTGCATCACCTGTCCCTCCATAAAGGTAAATACATTTTCTTTTTTTTTTTTTCTTTTTGTTTTATAACTCAGCTGCCTCTCCTGACTCACCTGTCCCTCTTCACTCACTAGCACCAGCATCACCAGCACCTTCTGGATCACCTGTCCCTCCATAAAGGTAATGACATTTTTTCTCTTTTTTTAATTTAATTTAATTTTATATAACTCAGCTGCCTCTCCTGACTCACCTGTCCCTCTTCACTCACACAGTACCATCACCAGCACCTTCTGCATCACCTGTCCCTCCATAAAGGTAAATACATTTTCTTTTCTTTTTTTATTTATTTATTTTTGTTTTATAACTCGGCTGCCTCTCCTGACTCACCTGTCCCTCTTCACTCACCAGCATCACCAGCACCTTCTGGATCACCTGTCCCTCCATAAAGGTAATGACATTTTTTCTCTTTTTTTAATTTATTTTATTTTATATAACTCAGCTGCCTCTCCTGACGCACCTGTCCCTCTTCACTCACCAGCACCTTCTGCATCACCTGCCCCTCCACCTCAGCTGCCTTTCTGGACTCACCTGCCCCTCCTCACTCACCTGCACCAGCATCACCAGCACCGTCTGCATCATCTGCCCCTCCACCTTAGCTGCCTTTCTGGACTCACCTGCCCCCCTCACTCACCAGCATCACCAACACCTTCTGCATCACCTGCCCCTCCACCTCAGCTGCCTTTCTGGACTCACCTGCCCCCCTCACTCACCTGCACCAGTATCACCAGCACCTTCTGCATCACCTGCCCCTCCACCTCAGCTGCCTTTCTGGACTCGCATGCCCCTCCTCACTCACTTGCACCTGTATCACCATCACCTTCTGCATCACCTGCCCCTCCACCTCAGCTGCCTTTCTGGACTCACCTGCCCCTCCTCACTCACTTGCACCAGCACCTTCTGCAGCTCTAAGCACTAAGCCTTTTCCCCTCCCCTACAACACCCCTTCCATAAAAGTAAGGACATTTTCTTCTCTTTTTTTTTAATAGTACAGTACACTACTATTTTTTTTTAACTATTTTATTTCATTATTAAACGTACTGTGCAGTATTTTATGTGTTTTTTGATAATTGTTTAGGGTACTGTGTTAGCTAACCGCTTGGAAATAAAGTAATGTACATATTTATGGTACAGTATGTATACACTTGTTTTGTCTCACGTTGAAAAACGGGTTTACTGCGTCGCATAGGAATGCATGTTCCGCGCCGCGCAGGAACGGATCTTCGTAAGTCGAGGACTACCTGTATGTGTGTTTATTTGTCAAAAAAATGTTTTTTTGTCAGTTTCGGTCCTATAAATGTCAACACTTCAGCTTGTCTTGGACAAATGTTTTCTTTTACGGCTTGTCTCATCTGCATTTGAAAGAAAAAGATCAAAATAAATGGTTGATATTTGAATTGGAAGTGTATTTGGTGTAATTATTTTAGAAAAATTGTGAACTTGGCATTCTTAGTGGAGAAAGTGAAATTTTGAAATGTTTGTTTACTTAAATTGCTATTTTAAGTTCAAAAGCTGCCTTAAAATCTTGAGTTAAATTAACTCAAAAAGGGAATTGGTATGTCAGTTTAACTTTAAAATGAGAGTTGAAAGTATATATAAATGTTTGTTATTTTAACAAATGAAAACAAGTTTTTATGAATGGATAATGTAAATTTGCAAGTTGTTTAAACTCAGAGTATGAAGTTTATACAACAAGTAAACGTTAATTAGACAAGGGTATAACTTTATTATTTGAGTTCAAATAGAATATGATTGTAATTTTACTTGACAAGAGTACTCAATTTTTGGAGAATGAATAATGTTCTATAGTTAGTCATTTCAACTTATGGTATCATATTTAAACAATGACTTATCATAAATTGGGCTACTTTTCTAGCTTGCCATCCTAAGTTGGAGTAAAACATTATTTGAAGTTGGGTTAACTTGTGGTTTTAAGGCAGCTTTTGAACTCAAGTTTTTAAGTCTAACCACCCTATTTATTTTAACAGTGCAGGAGCGTTTCAGCTCCGTGAGGAAGTCCGGAAAGATGGGCATCTTTTGCGACGTTGTTGGTTGCTTCGCGTGGAAGTAGCTTCCCGCTAGCCTTGTAGCATGCTGGCGAGGCGTCGGGTAGGGCCACGTGATCTGCAGAGCATCTGCTACCCTACGACACAGGTCGAACAGGGCCGGTACCGAGAGGTCCGGTTCCGGAAGAATGTGCGCCAGGTTTTGGGAGGAACTCACGATTTCTCCCTTGTCACCAAATTCGGCGTCTAGGTCGGAGACTTCAGGCGTCGAGTCGTCTGAGTAGTCTGACATTTCGTCCTCTCCGACTCGGCCGTTGCATTCCAGGTCCACGCTATCGGGTTCCGGGTCAGGAGGAAGCCGACGTGCGACCTTGAGCGCCGCGTTTCTAGCCATGGATTTGGCCAGCGCGTCAGCCCGTTGTCTCCTCACTGCGGCCGACATTCGACGGCAGTGAGGGCAGGAGTCTGGGAATTCCAGCGCCTTCCTTGCATGCAGAATCCCTAGGCAGACAGGACAGGCCTCGTGGGTGTCCGTCGCCGAAAGGGAATGGCCACAGCCGCTGGGGCAAGGGCGCGAGCGAGGACTCGCCGTCCTGGTCTTTCTTCTCCTTGTCTTTCGTCTTCCCTTCTCGGGAGCCATGTCCTGCGAGAAGCGCCAAGTTTATTGAAAGTTTTTCTTTTGTTTGAAGTCGTCTTCTCCGTCGTCTTTCTTTCGCTCACTAGCCTGCTAAAGTTAGCAGGAGGTTGTGATGCAGTTAGTTCCGTCGAGCGAAAACCTGCGGGAAAGAAGAAAACTTTGAGGGTGAGTAGAAAAAAGCTGGGCCAGCTTTCTCCAGCCCAGTAGCACGCAGGAAAATTTCTCTGTATGCTCAGTGTAGGCAGCGAGCTCACCTCAGTCGAGCGATGCGACAACAGAGAAGTCCCACGAAGTTCAGGTGTTTAAGCGAGGTGAAGGGCAAAAAAGAGGAAGATGGAGGGGCGCTCACCGCCTAAATACCCAGAGGGCGGGGCCTCTGGTACGGCAGTGACGCCCCTGCCGTAAAGGCGTGAGTATATTCCTTCAGGCAATCGCGCGGGGGCGCAATTCCCATAGCAAGTATGTTGCACAGAGAGAACTTGACTGAAAGGGAACTGGAAGTTGGTTCCATAGGAGAAGAGCCTGAGAACTAAAAGAACTCCAGGAACCACAAGTAAACCTGCAGTCTGAGAGTGAAGTGCTCTGTTAGGAAAATATGGAACAATTAGATCTGTAATATAAGATGGAGCTAGGTTGTTGAGAGCTTTGTTTAAGTTTATGTTTATTAAATTTGTTCATTTTTTTTTACAAAAGAAACACAATACAAGACAATCCCATAAATGATAACGTACAAAATATAAAAAAATGAAAGGTAGCAGAAAGAAGAATAAATCTTATTATATCTGCCCCTTTTTTCAAACAATCAGATTAAACAATAATAATCTTCCACCAACAGTACAAAATGACTAACTCTTTCTAATTTTCTAACTAATACAATACACATTACGCTATTTCATATATATTTTTTTAACACATTTGTTTTGATCATTTTCTTAAATGTAAACATTGACTTGGCATTTTTAACTACATTCTCCAAGCCATTCCATAATCTAATTCCCTGGATTGAGGTAGAACGTCCCTTCAAACTAGTTCTGAATTGTGGTTTTACAAACAACTCTGTTCCCTTAAGATTATAACAACTTTGTCTTTTAACAAAATGCATTTGGATATTTAAAGGTAATGCATTATTTTGAGCCCTATACATAACTGATAAAATATTATAGTCTACCAAATCATGGAACTTCAATAACTTCAGTTGATAAAATAATGTACTTGATGGATGACGGTAATGTTTTCTAGTGATAATTCTTACAGCTCTTTTCTGTAATACAAAAATAGGCTTTGTGATTGTTTTACACGCTTTCCCCCAAACATCAATACAATAGATTAAGTGTGGAACAATGATTGTGTTATACAACAAATACAGAGCTTTATCATTCAATAAGTCTCTGACTTTGTACAGTACTGCAATCGATTTAGCTATTTTTATTCTTACAGAATTTATGTGTTGTTTCCATGTCAGTTTGTCATCAATAATAACACCCAAAAACTTCACCTCATTCACTCTACAAATCTCAACACCCTCAATTTTGAGTGGAACATCAACAGTTTTCTTTTTATTACTGAATATCATGTAATTAGTTTTTTCTAGATTTAATGATAATTTATTGATTTTAAACCAAGTTTGTATTTTGACAAATTCTGTCTTTATCAATTCCAACATTTGTTCTATATCTTCACCTAAACAGAAAAATGTGGTATCATCAGCAAAAAGTACACATTTAAGGAGTCCTGACACATTTACCAAGTCATTCACATATAAAATAAATAGCTTTGGTCCAAGTACAGAGCCTTGGGGAACTCCACATGTGATATTACAGAGGTCAGATCTTACATCATTTATTTGTACACATTGTTTTCTATTTTTCAAATAGCTAGATACCCACTGTAATGCTGGTCCTCTAATACCATATTTATTCAGTTTTTCAAGGAGAATGGTGTGATAAATAGTATCAAATGCTTTTTTAAATCAACAAAAATACTGACACAATATTGTTTTTGATCAACAGCAGTAGTTCCCTTTCAGTCTGGTCTCTCAGTGCAACATACTTGCTATGGGAATTGCGCCCCCGCGCAATTACCTGAAAGAATATACTCACGCCTTTACGGCTAGGGGCGTCACCGCCGCGCCATAGGCCCCGCCCTCTGGGTACTTAAGCAGCTTGCGCCCCTCCCTCTTTCTCTTTTTGTCCTTCACCTCGCTTAAACCTGAACTACCTCTTCGCGGGACTTCTCTGTTGCTTCATCGCTCAACCAGAGATGAGCTTGCTCCCTACACAGAGCGCACAGAGAATTATTCCTGCGTACTGCTGGACTAGCGAAAGCTAGTCCGGCACTTTTCTTAACCCCAAAGTATTTTTTTTGTCCTCTCTCTACAGATTGCTTCGTTCTACGGCGCTAACTACGCCACAGGAAAAAAGCTATTTCGCTAACTCCTAGCGAGCTAGCCAGCAAAAGCGACGCGACGGAGGAGACATTTCAAGAAAAAAGAAAGAAGATTCTGGAAGGACTCGCTCGCCTCATCTCGGACATGCCTCAGGAGAAAGGAAAACGAAAGGCGAGACTTCCAAAGAAAACCAGCGGGACGGCGAGCCCAACTTCGCACGCCTGTCCCAGCGGATGTGGCTTTTCCCTCGCAGCAACGGACACCCATGAGGCCTGTCCAGTCTGCCTGGGAATGCTTCATGCAAAAACAGCACTGGATGCGCCCAAATTTTGCCCACACTGCATCCTCATGATGGATGCGGTGCTGCGGCATTGGGTTGACCTCGTCGCCAAGGCTATGGTCTCTTCAGCGACACCAGCGTACACGGACACCACGGAGCCCCTCACTCCCAAGCCGGAGTTGGAGAACATGGCTCTACACGACAGCACACGTGTCGAATGGGGCGACCGCCCTGACGTGCTGGCTCCCATGGTGTACCTAACAGTCGAATTCGACACCCGGGGCATGATGAACGAGGACGAGATCTCGATTTCAGCCTTGGGCAAATTTTCAACGGAGGAGGCAGACGTGGAACTGGAGGATCAGGGTGAAGATCTCTCCCAGACCCCAGTACCTGTGATCCCAGAAACTAACTTTTCCATCCCTGCTCTGTTCGACTTGTGCCACAGAGCAGCGGACGCATTGCATATCCCATGGCCTGAACCTCCGCCTCGCCAACAGGTCATGAGGCTGGCAGGAAACTATTTTTACTCGAAGCAGCAGGCCGCCACGAGGCAAAAGATGCCCGTGTTCCCGGACTTTCTGACAGAACTAACGCGCACCTGGACTCAGCCACGAGCCCCTATGCTTCTCCCCCTCTCACAGTTTCTCGATGTGGATGGGATGGATGAAGTGGGAATAGCTAAAGTGCCTCAGATCGAGGACACACTAGGGTCTCACCTGGCTCCTAAATCATCAGGAACAAAACCAACTCTTCCCAGCAAGGCTTGTCGAGCCTCAGCGTCTCTTCTCGAGAAATGCTACAGGGCTCAGGGACTTGCGGCACGCGCCATGAACGCGTCCGCGTTAATGCAAGTTTACATGGCCGAAAAACTGCAAGAGCTCCAAACAACAACGGACAAGCATACAGCTGCCGACTTGCTGGATGAAGCTCGCAGAGCAACAGACTTTGTACTCTGTATGATGGGGACAGCTGCTGTTCCACAGGGAAGGGGGATGGCGGAAGTGGTTATCGCTATCCGCCACCTCTGGATAACTCTGTCGGATCTCCCGGAAGGACAGAAGGTGCCTTTTCTCCACCACTCGATAGAGCCGGCGGGATTATTTGTTAAAGCTTTGGAGCGAATTCAGACCAAGCTGGACCAAAGACGCAGACAAGCTGAACCTCTCCGGGTGGGCATTCCCAGGTGAAGCTTCGCCCCCCCCAAGGGAGTCTGCTAGTAGCAGACCTACGCAGTCTCGGCACCACTTGGCAACCCGTGCCCCACCACAGAAGCGGCTAGCATACGAGGAGGAGCCCAGGCAAAGACCCCCGTAGGGCCTACCTCGTACCGAGCACGCATGGAGCAAAAACAGGTTTGTCCCCCGCCAGGCGACCAAACACAGGGCCTCCTCGGCGAATCGTGACAACAGATAGAAACGTGCCTGATGAACCAGGTCCACGTTTCCACATTACAGGGTCACCCGTCCACGTGATAATGGGAATGATCCCTTCATGTCCAGACTTTGATTGTAACACAGTATAATCAGCTGGTTTATTTACAGCATGCATAAATCATGCTTTCTCTGCTGTGAGTGACATAAAATCATGTACGTCATTGCACATAAGCACGAATAAAGTTCATGAAACAGCTCCTCTCTGTTTTATTGACCAAAAAAACCAACAACAAAAAAACATCAACAACAACACAAATCAGGTCTTTCTGACCTGCAAGCCATCATAAAGGGAGAGGACCTTTTCCCCCCTCTCTTACGGTCTACGGGTATTAGCATAATTGATAAACCCTAGCAGAGTGCCTCTGCAATGAGCAGACACAGAGGCATCTGCGAACCCCCCCCCACACCTCTTAGGAAGACAGGTGGGGAGGGTCACGTGCTCAAGCCCTAGTTCCATTGTGAAAAATGGGAGAGCCAATACACTAACCAGACGATCACGTGACATGTCCACACCTCAGAGAGGCAAGCTGACAGAGTCTCAGAACGGGAGGGGGCTACATCAGATACCCTCAGGCAGCCACAAATGGTAAATTGTAAATGGAGCTTATTTATATAGCGCTTTCTAGCCCCCTGTGAGGAGCCCCAAAGCGCTTTACAATACCAACTATCCACCCATTCATACACGCATTCATACACCGGTAGCGGCAGACTGCCATGCAAGGCGCCTTTCCAGTCCTACCAGGAGCAACTCGGGGTTAAGTGTCTTGCCCAAGGACACAACGACACATGGTGTGGGGAACCGGGATTCGAACCTCCAACCTTCCGATCGGGCGACAACTGCCATTACCACTACGCCACGGCCGCCCGCCACAAATTTCACACCTCCACAACAATGACTGTATTCAGCCTGTTGTGGATGAAAACATGTCAGAGCCGAATCAGATCTCTCTTCCTGTTTTCCAAGAGGGACTGAGCTCTTTATCATCAAATAATCTGAAGTCTGCCAAACAAAAAGGAATACCCCACGCTCTCACGGTGCAGCTGCTCCTTTGTTATTAATGAGGGACATGTAATGCCCAAGCAGTACTCAGACAGCACGTATCATCCCTTTGTGTGCTGATCCAAAACTGCTTTAAAAAATAATTCCCCCAGAGGGTGACACACGGACCTCGGTTGGTTTACCCGGTACCAACGCTCCATTAAATCCAAGGACCAGTAAACTAGACCATCCCAGGGAACGGATTGGAGTTAGGAGATCTGCTCGTTTACATAACTCGCAGCCTCACAACAAGACTCCAAATTTGGAGGAGGAAAATATATTTTCCGCTCCAAACCTGTCGAATAAAGTTGACAGGTTACATCGGTGCTCAATTAACCCTGAGCAGGGTAACTAAGGAGCACATCAGCAGGGAAGCCTTCCCAATCTGGATGACCCCCAGGGGTTAACAGCCTCTGTGTCACCAGAAGGGGCAATACAACCACTTAGGCCAGGAACTGCCAAAAGCCTCAGCCTGTTGGCTGAAAAGAACAGGTTGATGGCGTCAGGCTTGCCAGAAAATGTGGTATTGACCATACAAAATGCCCGTGCTGGTTCAACACAATCTTTATACGCACAAAAGTGGCACATTTTTGAAGCATGGTGCTCAGAAAGAAATATTATTTCTTATGCATGCGACTTGGCTCAACTCCTGACTTTCCTTCAGGATTTACTGGAAAAAGGTCATTCTTATTCAACAATTAAAGTTTTCCTATCAGCAATTTCAGCCTGTCAAGAAGGCTGAGGACACAAGACACCCAGAGCATATCCAATCATAATAAGATTAATGAGGTGTGTCCTTCGGACTAAACCACCCAGCAGGACCCTGACCCCTGGTTGGGATCTTGGCCTGGTCCTAGGGGCTCTTTGTGGCCCTCCATTCGAGCCACTGAGCGAGATTTACTATCTTATAAAACTGCTCTACTCCTGGCAATTTGCTCGGTGAAATGCGTGGGTGACCTCCATACATTGTCTGTACTTCCAATGTGTACCAGATTCACCCCAGACGGGTCAAAGGCCACACTAAGGCCTAATCCCGCATACACTCCCAAGGTCTTGACTCTGAACCATAGGAGTCTAGACCTTGATCTCTCCTCCTTTCCACCTGCCCTTGTCCTCACTCAGGAACAGGAAAGTCTACAGGCTCTCTGCCCAGTGAGGGCTTTATGCACCTACATGCATAGAACAGCCGAATGGAGGAAAACAAACCAACTGTTCATATGCTTTGCAGCACCTGCTATCGGGAGAGCCCTATCAAAACAACGCCTCTCACATTGGGTGACTGAGGCCATTAAAAGGGCCTACAGTAGCAACGGTCAACAGGTACCCTCTGGAGTGCATGCTCACTCCACTAGGGGCTTGGCCACTTCCTGGTCATTATTCAAGGGTGTACCAGTCGCAGACATCTGCGCTGCTGCGAATTGGAGCTCATTAAACACTTTTGCAAAGCATTACAGTTTGGATGTTACTGCGGGTGATGTCACTCAGGCTGTCCTTTCTAACACACAGTAGAAAGTAGCTTTGAGATGCCTGCTGGTCAAGGGCAGACGTTCACTCTAGCATGCATTTTACTGAGCATTTCAAGGGCGTGAATGGATTACGTTCCCATAGCAAGTATGTTGCACCAAGAGACCAGACTGAAAGGGAACTGTAAGTTATGCACCATAACTCATGTTCCCTGAAGGAAGGGAACAAGGTGCAACATAGCTGGCCCTTTTCAATGCTAAAAGCTCAGTGAAGTGCAATTTTGGAGAAAAATGGAGGGGCGCAAGCCGCTTAAGTACCCAGAGGGCGGGGCCATTGGCGCGGCGGTGACGCCCCTAGCCGTAAAGGCGTGAGTATATTCCTTCAGGTAATCACGTGGGGGCGCAATTCCCATAGCAAGTATGTTGCACCTCGTTCCCTTCCTTCAGGGAACATGAGTTATGGTGCATAACTTTCAGTTATTTGTTCCATTAATTCCATGAGAGCCATTGATGTAGAGTTTTTTGCTCTAAACCCATACTGACTGTTGCTTAGAATATTTTGTTTATCTATAAATTGATCTAGTCTGTTCACAAATAGTTTTTCAAGAATTTTTGAAAACTGTGGTAACAAGGATATAGGTCTATAATTGTTGAACACACATTTATCACCATTTTTAAAAAGAGGAACTACCTTAGCTACTTTCATATTATCTGGAAATATTCCTGTTGAAAATGATAAGTTACATATGTATGTGAACGGCTCAATAACATGGCTCATTATGTCCTTCACAAACATCATATCCATGTCCACCCAGTCTTTTGATCTCTTGTCTGTAAGATCTTTTACTACATTCGTTATTTCCTCTTTGTTAGTTCCATTTAGAAAAATACTGTTTGCACAACCTGTAATTGAATGGCTCACATTATTATCTAATTTTGGTATTTTAGCTGCAAGGCTTGATCTAACATTCACAAAATATTGATTAAATCATTTAATAATAATAATAATAATGGCCCTCATGCACGAAAATGTTCGTATTTTTATCCTAAATTTCTCCTACTTTTGTTCGTACGAAGCGTTCGTACGAACATGCCACGTCAGATCCAACAAAGTCTTCTATCCACAGGAAAAGCGTGTAAACGGGCTGCTTAAAGTTGATGGATCCCACCTGTTCTACTCACCTGCGCGTGCTCGCGGGAAGGTAATTTACATAATTTCCACCCCTCAAAACACCATATAAGGCCACGCTTCCTGCCTTCTGACAGCAGGAAGTGTCCATTCATTCAAACTCGAAGTAAAAGGAGGAACTTCACGCGTTCGGAGATCTGCTCTCAGTCGCGCTGTGGCTACCCCCCCACCCCCCCGCAAGTGTCGGATGGTCAAATATCTTTAATTTTAGTGTACTGTGTTACATTATAGTTTCACTTATTCAGAAGAGCCGTGGCGCACCGCTACCCCCCACCCCCCCGCAAGTGTCGGATGTGTTTTTGAACAGAAGCATTTTAAAATGTCTCGAAACTACAGTTAACTTCATATTAATATTGTAGTGCATATGTTTTGTCTCCCGTGGGTCGTACAGTATCAGAAATCAAGAATAAATGGTTTGATCTGAAAATGGCTTCAAACAAACATCTCGCCGCAGCACGGACAGGAGGTGGTCAGGAGATGGTGGACAATAAATGCCACGCTGCAAGATGCGTGCCAACATGTTTTGCAGCACAAATGATGCGCGCACCTCCTGGTCAGCGCGCACCTCCTGGTCAGCGCGCACCTCCTGGTCAGCGCGCACCTCCTGGTCAGCGCGCACCTCCTGGTCAGCGCGCACCTCCTGGTCAGGGCGCAACCACATTCTGCAGGTTATATTTCGAATCAGATTTAATAATCAATTGCTCCGATGGTGTTTGGCACAGCAGTCCAGCAATAGCATGAAAATCAGTCTTAATTCGTACTTGTTCTGCGGCGGTGTATGGGAATTTTATGTACCTGGGTGTTAATATGAGGAGGGCTTTGATGACCAAGGGGAGCGCACGGCCTGCGCGACACACCAGACAAATTAAACTTAAAATTATAATTCTAATTCAAACAGAATAACCTATTGTCAAGAATAATTATGGTGCGTGATTTTTTTAAACCCAAAATATTTTCTAAATAACGAAATATGAAGTTATTCGTGGAGAAGATCCGTCTGGATGACAGCAGACTGACGCTCCTAAATTATACGACAGGTCCGGACCACTCGTAAATTTTGTTCGTATCTGAAAAAAATCCTAGGATACGAAAACATTGTTGAATGCCACAAATGATCCTAAATCACTCGTACGCACAGTTTAAGAACAAATCTGTGCGTACGAACGGTTCGTGCATGAGGGCCAATGTCTTTGTCTGTCATCTGTGTATGTTTCCCATACACAGACGAAATTCGTCTCTGCATTTAACCCAACCACCACCAGGTGGTGCAGTGAGCAGCCAGAAAGCGCCCGGGGAGCTGGAGAATTAGGTGTGCACTCATAGACACCCCAAGGTGTAATATAATTTTATTTTCAATATGAACTTCATCGTTGTCTTTTACAAAATATTTTGAAATACCAGTTTTTGCTTTATGATTCTTCAGAACACTATTCATTACTCGCCATGTTGCTTTCATATCACCATTACTTTTATCTAATAATTTACTATAATATTCTTTCTTATGTTTCCTTATAATCCCTACTAATTTATTTTTATACTTTTTATATTTTTCTTCAGCGTTTTGACTTCGCAATTTCAAGAAACATGAATACAAATAATTCTTTTTTTTACAAGCATTTCTCAACCCTTTTGTCATCCATGGTTGGTCAACAATATTTCTCTTTGTGTAATTTGTTTTTACACACTTTTTTTCATACAGAGTTTCCAAGATATTCATAAACTCATCATATGATCTGTTCACATCATCAACATACACTTCATTCCAGTCTTGTTTATCTAGATCCTCTTTAATTTTTCCAAAGCTTTTTTTGACGTGTTTATGATCTTTTTCTTTGTTGCAACTGCTTTTGTGATGCTTTGATCATTTTTATAGATTGTGAAAACTGGTAAATGATCACTTAAGTCGGTCGTTAAAATACCACCTATCACATCCCCATTTGTTATATTTGTGAAAATATTATCAATTATTGTGGCACTATGAGTTGTAATTCTTGTTGGCTTTGATATCAACGGATACATATTTAAACTGTACATTGAGTTTATAAATATACTGGTGTTATTTGAATCTGTTTTATTTCCCATATCAATGTTAAAGTCTCCACACAAAAAAAAAACTTTTTTATTAAAACTCCTCCAATAGCTCCAAGATTTTATCAGTGAATATTTCTATATTTGATCCTGGTGATCTATGTACATGTATATCTATATACATGATCTATGTACATATATATGCTTTGTAGGTTAGAAGTAAGATTTTAACATACGTTCTGAACTTGACAGGGAATTAAAGGAGTCAGTGGTGCCAGAGTGGTGGTGCCTGTGTCACACACAGAACAGGTCTGCTAAAATAAAATGGCGGTTCTGATGTTTGTATCAAACATACTGTATGAGTTAAACATACACTAGCTGTCACACTAAGTATAGCTTGTTGCCTTCTGACTGCTCTGTGTTCATCTTCTAGTTGATTTGCTTCATTTGGAAGCTTTGGTACACATAATGATCGGCCAACAAAAACTCAAAACAACTAAACTAAAACCAAAGTCTGCGAACAAAATCAGCATAAATGGCATAAATGGGTGGAAATAAAACAACAAGTTTGCTGTGTGTGTGCTCCCCTCTCCTCCATCAAGCCCTGCAGGCACCTCGTGTGGACTATTATGGCTGTTAAGCACTCCTCCATGATAATTCCACAAAATAAAGCTAACTGCATTCCTGTATGTGCGATTTATCAGTAGACTGTACTTTAAGTTAGTTTTATATTAACAACCATACAGATTGAAACAAATCAAACCCTGATTGTCACTGTTGGACATTGATCGGTCAAACGAAAAGAGGGTACTGTTTGAATTTATGGCTACGTCCACTGTGTGAAACGGTAAGAGATACATACTCAGCCTCGAGGTGATGTCATATGCTTCAAGTCAAAGGTCCAACGTCTGATCCAATTATAGTCCTGTCATATACTGTACATGATCCAGATGACTGACAAGTCCCTCACTGTTTTACAGAGTTCATCCTCCACAAACCAAACGGCTGATTGTAGACTTGTGTTGGTTTGTTCTTTCACAGTTTTCAACAATGTTTTAGAATAACATGTAATAACAACAATGATAATAATAATAACTATTAATAATAATAATAATAATAATAATAAATAATAATAATAATAATAATAATAATAATAATAATAATAATAATAATTGTAACGAATAATGTGGGGTAAGGTATTTAAACACTTACTGGACCACCATTATTGTAGAGATATAGGACTTACCTATAGTTTTAGATGTGCAGGTCTGAGCAGACTTTTATCTGCACAAACTTGCCACCAAGTTCACGGGGTCTCAACTTTTTCAGAATAAATCAATAAATCTGTGATGTGATTAGCCAGAAATGTAATTTCACGAGAGGCTTCAACTTATGTTGGTCTACCAGAAAAATAGACCTTTTATTGAAACTATCACAAAAATTACATTAAACATTTGTATCGATATTAGCTCTGATTTAATAACTACGTTGACAAGAATTCAAATTAAAACAAACAGACATTGGGAACTTAAACTGTTGGCACATTACTTGACAGATTAAAGCTTATGAAAAATAAGAAATAGGAGGAAGAAGATGAAAGCTAAGTTAACTGAAATTGATTATTTTGAACCAGACTGGGTGACACCTTTTTCCCCACACGAGCAGACTGCTGGGCTCCCGCACGTTCAAACACACCACGGCTCGTTACCTGTTGACGGTTCGTCTCTTGGAGATAAGAGTGGAGAAGTGACTGGACACACACGTGGATGAGTTTGTCCACCGGCCGTCCAGTTGGGACTTCAGCGTGTGTGGCTGATTCACGATACGAGGAACTCGCCTCCCTCGGCAGGAAACAACGGTCAAGCGCACAGACTGATTTTCAAAATAAAACTTCAGAAAACAAATTCTTCCAGAAGATGAGTGAGTGAGTTACAGTAAGCTTTACTGTAACCCAGCTGAAACGTGGGTCTAGTTGACATATGACCGGAACGTCTCCAGCTTTTCCAGAGGAGAGAAACCAGTTGCGAGTTAGTTCTCTTCCAAGCACTAAAGTCCAAATAGGAAGTGCCCCTTTATATGGGAGGTGGGGTCTGACCCACCTCCTAAATGACTACTGGCTGGTGTTAACAAAATAAGAGATGGGTTTTCATCTCATAGGCAGAAAGTCTCTTGACGGAGACAGGAAAACTGTTTACATAGACGGCCAGATGGACTGGCCTGTTGAGTCTATCTTGAAGACAAAACAAAAAGGAAGTAACAGCTTTTTCCCTGACTCACAGTCTTAGATTCAGAGCACACTTTGTATTGAAGAATAAACCAGCATAAAGGTCAAACTCATGCAAGTAACAGATCATCATTGAAATGACAAAAAGTATACTGTTTGATCAATTCTGAATTAACACACATTAAAGAGAAAGTTCAATCTGATTAATTAGTGTCCATTAATTCATAATAATTGTTAACCAATATAAGTGTCCAATCGTCTCCTTGAGGGCTTCAAGAAGGTGTAACACTTAGAGTTTCAAAGAGATGCAGAGAGGTGTACTTGAAGGTCAAGACAGAAGGCCTGTATCACTACAGTCCCCCTTTTTGGAAGTCATCGCCTGTCCTTGGAGATGAGTTCCAACACGAAAGGATACCACCGAATGTCTCTGACCTCTATGTAATCCAGCAAGTGGAAAAAAAAAGTCAAAAAAAAAGTTCAAAATTATACTCCCATAATGTTTTTGGAAATTCCATACTGTTCGTAGGTAATCCCATTGCGGTAAGCTTTCAATCCTTTGGAAAACATAGTCTGTTAACCCATGGAAAACTGAGTCTGTGATCCCTTGGAAAACAAAGTCTTATAATCCACAACGGTAAATCCACAACGATGGGGGTTATTGATTTCATCAGCAAGAATGGTTTTTAATCAGCATGTAGAGGGGATCCCTCGATTGAAGCAGAGGAGGCGGGCCTTGGATGAAGGTTGAAGACCAACGTTGGATCAGCAGGTCCCCACATCGAAGGTTGCAGGCTGGATGGCTTCCAGTCGGTGCCACCCTGGTTCAATGTGTCATGCAATTATGTGGTTTTAGGTGGGCTTATGATAGGGATTCTACATTAAGCCTTACCTATATGCACCTGGTATGTAAGCTATCATGGATTAGATCAGCTACAATTACCAATTAAGGGGTGGATCAATGCTGTAAAAATCAGAAATAGGGATCTATACCTATAGAAATGTGGAGGGCTTCTGTAACGAAGGCCTCTTCATTCAAACTATTCCTCCATTCATTATTTAGTTTAGGTTAAACTAAAATAAAAAAATGAAATCTAGTTTGGTCTAAATGTCTGTTGTCTTTTAGACGAACGACGCAAGATTTGGTATTCCCTATAAATTTTGAAGTCTATGGCGAGACTCATCAAAATGAATAGATCTAGAATAGAAACGATCGAATCGGTTCTACCTAAATGATTGGGAGGTCAGTGTAGATTATAGTACCTTAAGTAGTATTGATCTACAATGACTCTTCAAAGATTGAGATCTTTAACAAAATGAACAGCATGTTGGCATAGTTAAATCCATTTAAGTCTTCAACTTATCAACAATCAAAACCTCTTTTGGCTGGGAGTGTTCAGAAAACAATAACAACTTCAATAACACAAAAGTAGCAATCAAGCAACTAAAAACAACGTTTCACTACGTCAAACTCACTCTGGTCGTCAGATTCCAACGTGTCACACACAAGAAAAACAGTTCTTAGCTTTATAACCGATGTCAATTAAATCCTGCAGATTTAAACGGTTGTTAAGGTTAGTTTTTGTTGTGGGTTTTATGCTTAGCGTTTCTAAGTTCTAGTTGGAACGGTTTCTTTTCGCAACTAGTATAGTTTAAACTGTTTAGTTTATTTACTATCCTGTGCTTGGACGACCTTGTTTTCCCATGAAGTCTTTGAGTTTGCGAGATCTTTGTCGTTTGTGGGGTTATTGAAATCTTTGTCCTTGACATGGGCATGGCCTAACATCACCCCCCTGTGGTCATGAGGGACCACGCGCACGGGTGTGTACGTCCGTCCATGGGCACGAGTTAGGATGCCTTTGTTTAGTTTATGCTGTTTGCGCAGTTTAGAGTAGACAGTACACAGGAATTTTTCCGGTTTCGGCCAACGTATCTCTGTACGTTTACCTCTTTCTGCGTAATTCAGGTGTGTCACAACTGTTGGCACAGTCGCAAGTGTGTCTGACTGGTCAGATTGCGACGGGTCACTGTCGTTGTGATGTGTGTCTTCCCACTTCATGAATGAAGAGGTGCTCTTTGAGTCTGTAAGAACTATGTCATTTCTGAGTAGTTCTAGATTCAAATGCTCTTGAACCAAGGTTTCATTGAAAGCTTGGCTGATAGCTGAATTACCTGTCCCTGAGGATAGCACAGCGTTCTCGGTGTGTGATCCTTGGATCTCTACACCGTCCTCTACCTGTGGTAGGAAGTGTGAGTTTGCCCCCCTTTTGTTTGAGGAAGGGTCCTCAAAATCTGTAACCATGAAGTCCGAGTGACTGTCAGTGTGTTGTAGACTGTCACTTTCAGGACTCAGATGTCCTTGAACCAAGACTTCACTGAAAGCTTGGCTGTATGCCGAATTACCTGTCCCACAGGACAGTACAGCGTCATCGGTGTGGGACCCTTGGATCTCCACACCTTCTTCTACCGGTGGTAGGTAGTGCTCAGTGAGTGCTGAAGGTGTCAGCTCGCAGAGGAGGTCCTCGTGTTGGGCCAGAGTCTGGTCCAACTGTTGAGTCTCCTCTGTCTCACCTGTAGTTGAAGGTTCACTTACCGGGTTTGTGGTCTCGGTTGGGGATTCCATTGTGACCTTAGCGGTACCTGTTGTTAGACAGTCAGTGTCCTGACCTTGGGGAGGCACCTTGAATGGCAGTGGACTGCTCACTGTGGCCCACATTGTCTGATCGCCATAATTTATAATCGCTTCAAAGCGATTTATAAAATCTTGGCCAACCACAAATGGAGCCCGGAGTGAGTCAAGTTCAGACACATATACCGGGTGGTATAGTGACATCTCGCCAATCTGCATGTGAACCATGGCTATTAGGGTTGTTCTCGTCTTTGCGAGGCCCTGTTGCTCACCATAAGTGTATTTCACAAAGGGTATTTGCCTGTCAACATCGTTAGCGGCGGTCCTTAGCTCCTCAAACAGTTCGGCTGACATGGTAGACACGTCTGAGCCGCTAACCAGGAGCGCTTCTTGCGCGAGGACCCCTTCCAATGTGAGTGGCAGGTAAGCTCTCTTAGCTATCCCCCTTTTTATAAAGTTACACAGAAACCGTTCAGGTTTTTCCACACGTTTCTGTGTACGTGTGACTCTGTCTGTGTAATCGTCGTCGCTGTCAGCATCATGATGGCTGTCTGCCTCATGACCTTCAGGATGTGGATTTTCAGCAATTTGTTTGCTGTCAGCATCTTGATTTTTAGGACGCTGATCATCAGCAATTTGTTTGCTGTCAGCATTTATGTCAGTGTTGACGTTGGTGTTGTCAACTGTGTGCACTGAGTTGTTGCAAAAGGCAGTGCTGCGCGTCGCTTCATCAGGATGAACAACGTTGTTTGTGTTATCATCAAGGACAACGTCACACGTTGTGTCAGCTTGGTCAACCACTGTAACATTCAAATCATTTGACAAACAACTCACAACCTCAGTCACGTCAACGCGCGAAGGCGCCGTTTCCATAATCTGGAGCATGTGTGACTCATTGCATGTCACGAGCTGTGCAGTTCGAGGGGCAGGGGCAGGAGGGCCGCTTCTCGTGGGTACATGTTGGGACGACCATTGTTCAATGGTTCACGGTGCCCATGCAACCCCCTTCGAATCTCACCCACTGTGAGACCCATGAGAGAACTCTTTTGGTTCGATCCGAACCATCTGGGTTCATCTAGAGAGCGAACACCTACCTTGTGCGGTTCTCTGCTCATCTCAGGGTTTTCAACCTGAGGGGCAGGGGGCACAGAAATCCCCGTGAACCGATCTGAGTCACTTTTACAGCTCGTAGCACCATGCTGTTGTTCGTTATTATGAAAAACCTGTGTCCTCTCGCACTTTGAAGGAGAGGGAACCTCTTCTACTTCCTGCGAGTGGGATGTGACCTTTTGACCTGGGCACACCACTGAGGGTGTTTTTCGCTGTTCGAGCACGTCAAAAAATTCCATAGCACATTGTTTAATTTCTGCCATGGTGCTCTCTTTGCAATTAACATTGAAGCGAACACATTTCATTATGAAAGGTATTAGATTCAAAGTGAAACGACTTTTAAACAGGTAATCTTCCTCAATTCCAGGGACAGTTTTATCCCCTGTGTAAGCAGAGAGGAGCCTGTCGTAAAACACCAGGGGATGTTCACCTGGTTCCTGAAGGACGTTCTTTGCAGCTAAGTGCCTATCAAAGGATGCACCTGTTAGAACGTCCATCTTTGTACTGATTTTCTGTGAAAAATCAAGGAAAGTGGGTCTTATTTCACAGTGTGCAGTCTCACCATGTGATGCCTGCGGCAGCCAACATGGAGTCCAAGATGTGAAATTAAATAAAAATCAGTGATTCCTATTAATTTGTCGACCTGTGACAAGGTCAAACAAAATCGGATGTTTCTGTGTGATTTTTGTGAAAATCAAGACAAAAGGTGCCTCATGTGTGTTAATCTAAACTTGCAGTTTAAAATAAACAGGGACAGACAGCATGTTTTGTACAGAATTGATGATAAAAGTGTCAAGTTTTATCAAAAAGCAGACGTGTCTGTATTACTTCTGTGTAACTGTGCTGCCATCAACATTTGATTATATGTGAAAATCAAATGAGAGGGTGCTATGAGTGTGTTACGTCAACTGTACTTCATACACCCTATTAAAAAAAAAACAGGAAAGTTGACCTCAGACTGAATTGCATCAAACTGTAGTCTAATGCAACCAGCACCCAGCAGGTGGGAGTGCATCGCTGGATAAGTTTATCACAGTGACCGCAATTCTCTTTCTGACCGCTATAGAGGCGCTGTTATCACCTGTGAGCGCAGCCGTGAGCTGCCAAACATTCACAGACGTCTAACAACGGGTCAAAAGCATCAATCAGAAATATCCAGAGCTTTGACGTGACAAAACTCTCGAACCCCAGCCTCACAAAATACGAAACGATGTGAGAAACATTGGTTGAACTGTGAAATCTTTTAAACTGCGTTTAAAAGAAATAAAGTCGGACCCATAAAGGAGCTGCAGCTCCCGGCGTCACGTGACCTGGTCACATGGCGATCGGCAGTCAACAGAGCAACAGACTCAATCCACCCATTAAAATCCCAAAAACACCGCGATGAAACAGTCTTTTCAGAGATAGTAACGGACAAACAAGCATGAAGCCTGTAAGAGCAGGTATACCGAAGTGAAAGTTGACGAGGAGTGGGCTCCCCCACCCCGCAAGCGTCAACACTTACAGCGTAACCGACCAATCACAGCGAAGACAGAACTGTAGTTCTAAAACCCAAGTGTTCATGGGAAACTGTGTCTTCCAAACCTAACGCCACCCACGTGTGACGCGCCGTTCGAGCGGTGCGGTGTGTTCACGGACCTATGGTCGGTCGAACAAAAGCGTGGAACGGACTTTTCAACGTTCTAAAACAGTCATAAATATCGCAAAACACCGCGGTTAAGCCAGTCTTCGACGATATCATGTGCATAGAACTCAAACAACACAAATAAACCGTCAGAAATGTGTACAAAAATGAATCTGACAACAAGCAGTCTAACAGAACCAACTTTTTTGAACACAACACACAATGGACCAATCACAGCGCTTTAAGCAGTCATCTTGTCTCTCGGTAATGCTAACGTTAGCTCGACCCAAAGTCCTGGACACTTCTTTCACAAAATAAACATATTTTTACACCGCAGAAAATACTGTTAATGAGCTAAAACACAACCAGGCTAACTCCCACGCCTCACAAAGAAGGCAGCACGCTAACTGTGTACAACAACGGACTTTACGTCACTCGGAACCGGAGTGTCCGGTCCAAAAGCGGAGTGGGTTTCACCCGAACCTCGGCAAACACGTTGTAACAGATTAGGTAAAAATGGAGTAGCAAATGAGTGAAACAGACCTTCAACAGCAAACCGCAGATGTAATAAATTGAACCAGAATCGTGACGCGGCGGTCACAACAATGAAAAATGCATGTAGCCACGCGACACGTTATGAACGTCTCACAAACACAGACACAACATTTATCACTCATCAACGTCAAGCATACGTTGGAATGTGAAAGAAAAAAAATGATTCTAACGGGAAACGCACCAGACAATGCCACGATTAGCAATCTCTGAGACACTCACCAGCCAAAACTATTCCATAAGTCCACAACAGGATACAAACTAATGCCAACAATACCGTAACAATAAGCTACAAAACAACTTAATCAATTTAGTTTTTCAGAAGACCGTACGCGGCCACCAATATGTAACGAATAATGTGGGGTAAGGTATTTAAACACTTACTGGACCACCATTATTGTAGAGATATAGGACTTACTGGTCAGTTTACTGACTTCCCTATATTTTTAGATGCGCAGGTCTGAGCAGACTTTTATCTGCACAAACATGCCACCAATTCACGGGGTCTCAACTTTTTCAGAATAAATCAATAAATCTGTGATGTGATTAGCCAGAAATGTAATTTCACGAGAGACTTCAACTTATGTTGGTCTACCAAAAATAGACCTTTTATTGAAACTATCACAAAAATTACATTAAACATTTGTATCGATATTAGCTCTGATTTAATAACTACGTTGACAAGAATTCAAATTAAAACAAACAGACATTGGGAACTTAAACTGTTGGCACATTACTTGACAGATTAAAAGCTTATGAAAAATAAGAAATAGGAGGAAGAAGATGAAAGCTAAGTTAACTGAAATTGATTATTTTGAAACAACCAGGGTGGCAAACTTTCCCATACAGGTTTCAGCTGGGCTTCTCACACGTTCAGGACACAATCAACGCCTCGTTACCTGTTGACGATACGTCTTGGAGATAAGAGTTGAAGTTTGTGGACATTAACGGACTGTGTTGTCCAGTTCACGTCCAGATGGGCTTCCGCGTGTGTGAGCTGATTCAGACGAGTAAGAAGAACGCTTCTCCCGGCAGGAACAGAGCCAGCTACTGGCTGAACTTTCAAAATAAAACTTCCGAAAACAAATTCTTTCAGAAATGAGTGTTTCGAGGCACAGCAAAGCTTTGCCGTGACTCCAGCTGAGACGTGGGTCAAGTTGGCACAATGACCGGAGCGTCTCCAGCTTTCGCAGAGGGGAGAGACCAGTTGCGAGCTAGTTCTCCCCAAAGCACTAAAAAATCAACAGGAAGTGTCCCTTAAGAAGGGGGTGTGACTCAGTCACATACTTCCTACTGATTGGTTGTCGTACCACTAGAGAGGGTGTGACTTTGCAAGTGAGTGAGTTTGAGTGACAGATGATAGGGTAGACAATACACAGAACACATACGTCAGAGTATGCAGGTGCATGTGAACAAGTCATGTAATTTGTTTTGAGAACAGATTCATTGTTTTTCGAAAGGACGGGAGACAGAAAGCAAATTATGTCTGGAACTTTTCCTTCGTTCCAAAAACACTTCAAACAAATACGACAGATTGTTCAGTCAACTTTAAGACAGTTATTCTGCACAGAGCAGACAGTTTAGAGCAAGATCATTCTGAGATGTTCTCTTAACTTTGGCATATTTAAAATATACCAGCTTAGTAAAATCATCATTAAATGACAAAAATATACTGTTGATCAATTCTGAATTAACACACATTAAAGAGAAAGTTCAATCTGATTAATTAGTGTCCATTAATTCATAATAATTGTTAACCAAAATAGTGTCCACTCGTCTCCTTGAAGGCTTCAAGAAGGTGTAACACTGAGAGTTTCAGAGAGATGCAGAGAGGTGTACTTGAAGGTCAAGACAGAGGGCCTAAATCACTACATATATATAAAACTGAAAAATGTTATTGTTTGAATTTATTTATGATAAAAAGGGGCAGATATTATAAGAATTTCGTTCTTCTCTATGCTACCTTTCATTTCATTGTATTGGTTATCTTTTCTTTTCTTTTTATTGTAAATATAATTAATTTGTTTTTAGGATATGAAATGAATAAACAATAAAGATTTATATATCTATATATATATCTATTATATATATATATATATATATATATATATATATATATATACCGTATTTTCTGGTGTATAGGTCGCACCGGTGTATAGGTCGCACCATCCAATTATCACCAATAGATTGGAAAAATCCCTAGATAGGTCGCACCGGTGTATAGGTCGCACCTACGTTTAACTCTGCTGCAAATGTCTGCCACAGGAGCGCACAGCAAGGCTTTTAAGAAGATTAACACTTAAAAACAATTATTTGTTTGATAAAAATTAAAGCAAATACATGTCTGAGCTGAACTTTTCCTTAATAAATGAAAGTAATTGTGAAATGAGCTGGATTTTAAAATTTGTTTTGCCGAAAGTGATAACAAGCCATATATAGGTCGCACTGGTGTATAGGTCGCAGGCCTTGAAAAAACCATAAAAAGGTGCGACCTATACACCGGAAAATACGGTATATATATATATATATATATATAGGAGTTCACCTCACAAGACCCACGGAGCATGTGGAAGGGTATTAAATGCATAACAGATTACAAAGGCAAGAACAAACAATGCCCCAGGGACCCATCTCTGCCTGATGCCCTCAATAAGTTTTATGCACGTTTTGATGATCCAAACAGACCAGCTAGCACCAGACTCACCTCATCACCAGATGAAGAGCATCTCAGAGTGACCGCAGCAGAAGTGAGAGGCAGTCTCAGAAGGATTAATCCTCATAAAGCAACCGGACCAGACAACATCCCAGGGAAAGTTCTGAAGGAATGTGCGGACCAGCTCTGTGAGGTGCTGGCTGACATCTTCACCACCTCACTTGCACTGGAGTCAGTTCCCACCTGCCTGAAGACCGCGACCATCATCCCAGTCCCAAAGAGCTCCACAGTGACTGGTCTGAATGACTATAGACCAGTGGCCCTCACCCCGATAGTCGCTAAATGTTTTGAGAAACTGGTCATGTCCCACATCAAGACAACCGTCAACATCA
>JBBPBX010015360.1:11709-49579 GCA_038048925.1 Garcialebias charrua | reverse complement strand
GCTAGTTAAAATATGCACATGTTTTGAACAGCTAGTTAAAATATGCACATGTATGAGACAACTAGTTAAATAGGCACATGTATGGAACAACTAGTTAAAATGTGCAAATGTATGGCACAACTAGTTAAAATATGAACATGCATGGGACAACTAGTTAAAATATGCACATGTTTTGAACAGCTAGTTAAAAGATGCACATGTATGGCACAACTAGTTAAAATCTGCAAATGTATGGCACAACTGGTTAAATATGCACATGTATGGAACAGCTAGTTAAAATAAACACATGTATGATACAACTGGTTAAAATGTGCACATGTATGGAACAGCTAGTTAAAATATGCACATGTATGGAACAGCTAGTTAAAATAAACACATGTATGGAACAGCTCGTTAAAATATGCACATGTATGGAACAGCTCGTTAAAATATGCACATGTATGGAATAGCTAGTTAAAATAAACACATGTATGACACAACTGGTTAAAATGTGCACATGTATGGAACAGCTAGTTAAAATATGCACATGTATGGAACAGCTAGTTAAAATATGCACATGTTTTGAACAGCTAGTTAAAATAAACACATGTATGGCACAACTAGTTAAAATATGCACATGTATGGAACAACTAGTTAAAATATGCAGATGTATGGCACAACTGGTTAAAATATGCACATGTATGGAACAGCTAGTTAAAATATGCACATGTATGGAACAGCTGGTTAAAATATGCACATGTTTTGAACAGCTAGTTAAAATAAACACATGTATGGAACAACTAGTTAAAATATGCAAATGTATGGCACAGCTGGTTAAAATATGCACATGTATGGAACAGCTAGTTAAAATATGCACATGTATGGGACAGCTTGTTAAAATATGTGCAGGTTTTGAACAGCTAGTTAAAATATGCACAGGTATTGAACAGCTCGTTAAAATATGCACATGTATAGAACAGCTAGTTAAAATAAGCACATGTATGGAACAGCTCGTTAAAATCAGAGTCAGAGAGTCAGAGTCAGAGTCAGAGAGTCTTTATTGTCATTTGCACCGCATGTGGTACATGTGATGAAAACGAGATTATGTACACGGGGTCCCAGTTACATCCAACAACAAATGCAAGAGAAAAACAGTAATAACATCTAGAATTAACTAAGAAAAACATTAACTAGTAATACACTAAGCCCTAATGTAGTGGAAAAACATCACATGTATAGAACAGCTAGTTAAAATATGCACATGTATGGAACAGCTGGTTAAAATATGCACATGTTTTGAACAGCTATTTAAAATATGCACAGGTATAGAACAGCTAGTTAAAATATGCACGTTTTGAACAGCTAGTTAAAATATGCACAGGTATAGAACAGCTAGTTAAAATATGCACAGGTATGGAACAGCTGGTTAAAATATGCATGTCTCACAAACTGCACCTTGCTCTTCAACCTTGTCTCAGGACAAACAGCTCTTGCTCGTCATATTTTGGCTCTACGGCACACTGTGACCCCCTCCCAGACTGAGAACAAACATGCTTGTGCTTGAAAATTCACTGAACTTTATTTTCTGCAGCTCCTTCTGGGTCGGTCTGTATAAAATGCAAGTCATGGCTGATTTGCTGAAACACTTTGCAGCCCAGTTACTTTTAATTAAAGGCAATATTCTCTAGAAAAGGTGTTGTTTAGGTATTACACAAGAGAGGTGAGTAAAATATAAATCTATGTGAGCAAATTAGTTCTGTTTTTGTAATGCATTTGCAATATAAATGCTGAATATATTGCTACCAAAAGCCCATCTTTGTGTCGTCGTGTGGTTTTTGGGCGAGTTCACAGATTCCAAAATAGCTGGGTTTATCAGAGCAGTCTAGATCAATTATTTTTCCTGCAACTAATAAACAAGTCAACTTTTTATTTGTAACCTGTGTTGCTATTCGAGCGAAGAGTCTTGGAAAGGCAAACATCTGATCTCAAGAGGTAAAACAAAGGTCAAGTGGAAATTAATTGGAATTTAATCTCTTTCTGGCAAAGGCAACAATTTTACCAGTCAATGCTGTAATTCTTTGGAGACATAACTGGTTTGTTTCAAGGAGACTGGATGTTCTTTTTCTTCTCATGTGTAATAAATTAAAAACAGAAACATTTGCAGTGGATCCATCGAGGTGGCAACCCTCTGATGCAGAATGAATGCTGGTGGTGACGGTGCATGTCTACTTGGTTGACGAGCAGTGGGGGATGCAGGTGGGCAGGCTCAGGCTTATCTGCCAAAGCAGCCTAGTTACACCACACCTCCTGCCTTAAGAACCGCCACGACTCAACAACCCCATGCAGAGAGAATGAGAGGGTGGCAACATGAAGTGAGGAGAAGAAAGAGGCAGAGTTATGAGACGCTGCTGAGATCAGCAGCACAAAAACGCAGTGGACTCTGTGAGCTATGAAGAACTGTCTGCAACAGCAGCTGCATTTATCTTTACTTGATCTGAACATTTTTTAAAAGCAACATCAGAGATTTTGATTGATAAGGGCATGTTCTTTAAAAAATATATATTTCAAACTAAACAGTAAGACTCATTTGTCCTCGATGTTGAATGGTATGATGGCGTTAAAATACAATACCAAAACCAAACAATTATGTCTCCAAATAATCAAATACAATATTAATCTAAAATGTAACACAATTACTAGCTTTTGATATTTTTGATAAGGCTCTAGTCAAACTAAGACCAAGCAAAAGGAGGACTTTAGCATGTGAACAACTAGTTCTGGCTGTCACCAGTAAACTGGTTGATCCACTATGAGAAGGTTGTATTTATAAGACTGAGTGTATTGCTGCTCCTCAGACTGAAGAAGTATTTTGGATAAAAGACAAAATGTTTCAACAAAGAAGAATCCGTCCAACCTGGTTAGATATACTTTTAAGCAGGGCTAAATTTGAGCCGGATCCTGCTGGAACAGGATCTGGCAACTCTTATTTTGACAGGGTGCTTTCCAGTAACCGTTTGCTTGAATCCGGTAGCCCTCAGGCTTACTAAAAATAAAGTTATGAACAAATATGACTGTCTTGAATTAACTAAGCTCTTAATGGATATGAAAACTGAAAATGATTATATAAACACTAATTTTAAACACAACAGCCACTTACGAGCATATGATCTGCCTTTTCAAGTAGCATTTCTGTGTCTACCCTTAAAAAAAACTCTGCTCCAAAAGAGTGGTGGGGGTGAGTGCCAAGCTAACCAGGCAGTCGTACGCAGGCAGGTGTCCACAGCCTGGAGGGTTGACATGTGGAGTTGGACAACAACAACAAGCAGGGGCTCTTACTTGATGATTCCCTCAAATAATGAGAGAATGCTTGACAGAAGCAGGGTGTACAAATGTAGGTAAATGTAGATGTTGTTTAACGACCCGTTAAAATACACCAAAATGCAGGAAATTGCATCTACTTAATTCAAAATTGTATAGGGGAGGACCCCCAGACCACCCCCCTCCCCTGCCAGTCCACGTGCTGGAAAATGCATTTCGGGTTTACAAAGTAAAAAAAAAAAAAGAAAGCATAGTTTTCTTATAAATGATTGGGGTGGCCACCCAGTTTTTATAGGGACCCTTTTTCGCGCCAAGGAGCAGCCACATACCAAAATGGAAGTTGGCACGTTGCTTATTTACATGGTGGTAGACTTCTTGAATCTTGGAATGGCAACCCACTTTTCGAAAAGAAACTTTCTTACCCTCAGATGCAGCCACAGACTAAAATGAAAGTCAGTACCTCACTTGTTTTTCAAGTTATCATGCTCACAACACGCACAGACAGATAGATGGAGGCTATTCCCAATTCCCCCTCTTCGTTCACCCGCTTCGGATGTTATCAACCATACATAGCGGTCAGATTGCCCCTCCTGTACCTCCTAGGAGGTTTAAAGGAACGTTATCACAGTTACAATCGATGACAGCAGGCTCCGTCTTTAGCTACGTGGTTAGGTTTAGAGTAAAGGGTCTTGGGTTAGGTTTAGGGTCTTGGTTGGGTTTAGGCACAAGGGTAAGGGGGTTAGGTTTAGGGTTGGTCCTCTGGGTCCGGTTTAAGGTTAGGTTCAGGAAAACGGTTACATAAGCTGAAAAAAACAAACAACACTTCCGGGTTTACGGAAACACGCTGCCTACTCACAGCGATTATAACGCTGATAACGTTATTTTAAACATGCTAGGAGGTAGATTGTGACAGTTTTGCCGCTACATATGGGGATGACAGTTTTGCCGCTACATATGGGGATGATAACAGCTGATAGCTTCCATTGTATGGACTGACAACATCCGAATCCGCTGCTTTGTTCCACAACAGGGACAAAAATGGCTGAAGTTAGATAAATCTGTAGCCTGGCTCTCTCCTTCCTACGCAGCTTCGCTCAATTCTCTTTTCCCTTCACTGCTCCATCTGGGACTTCTCCTATAGATAAGGATTTCGCCAGCAGATTTTTGACCGGACCAATCAGAGAACAGAAGGCGGAGTTTCAGGACCAATCAGAGAACAGAAGGCGGAGTTTTGAACGACGTCGACTGACGTCGTCAGTTTGCCCTGCTTAAAATGGCTGCCGGCATGAAGGAATTTACAAGAAAACACGGTAAAAACTATTATTTCTTTGCTGAGAAAAAATATAAAATATCCACCAGTGTTTTCTGAGCCGTTTATCTGAACAGTTAGCCTGCTCCGTGTCCACTCATGTGGACCCCCTGCTCCGCGCAACATACGTCACGGCCAAACGTTAACGATTAGGTAAAATCAGATCCAATGGTTTTGTTCCTCAGCAGAGGCCACGCCTCCAGCAAGAATCGGTTCTCTATAGGAGAAACTCCAGACCCTAGTTCGAAGCGAAGTGAAGGACAAGGGTCTGGTTTTAACCAGGCTAATAAATCTGCAACCAAAATCCAACTCACTTTGCATCTTAGAAATCTTATAGCCCCATTTAGTGTTTGTAAACAAAGACGGCTGCGCGCGCACCGTTGCAACAGAAGACTCCACCCACCCAGGCTTTTTACCAAGCATAAAAAAGTTGCGGAGTGAATCTAGCTAAGTAATTTCCTCCACCAGCAACAAAATGTCAGGATGTTGCGTATACAGTTGTACAAATAGGTATTCTAAGGAAGGACTGAAGTTCTCCCGCATACCAAGAGGCAATCGACCATTTCAAAGCCTCCGAAGGCAGCTGTCGCTTCAGACCATCAAGCAGGTGGATTGGACCGAGGACTTCATAAAAAATGCACGAGTATGCGGTGCCCATTTTATATCAGGTAAGGTTACTCATCTAGTTTTATTTCACCATAAACCCTGGTTGTCATTAACCATTGTTTGTAAAAACTAGACACAGTTTATTGCTGTTAAATTCGGTCGGAAAGTTGGCTAGAAGCTAGTTGCTAATAAGCTAGCTCTTAATAAACAAATGCCTATGTGCTTTATTTTCAGGGGAAATTATCTATAATAATATCGACTAAGATCAAAGATAAAATCATGTAGATTTAGGCTTGCTTAAAAAATAAATAAAATAAAACAAGTGATAAAATCAAGTAAAATCAATAAAGATAACAGCTAAGATCAAAGATAAAATCATGTGAAAGCAGAATAGGCTTGCTTAAAAAGAAAAGTCTTAATGCCGATTTTAAAGTCAACCAGTGACTGTGGAGCTCTCAGGTCGTCAGGGAGGGAGTTCCACAGGCGGGGGGCAGCCACACAGAATGCTCGGTCTCCCATAGTCCTCAATTTGGTCCGAGGAATATGAAGTAAATTACTGTTCTGTGATCGTAGAGACCGGGTGGATGAATATGGTGCAAGAATGTCCTTTAGATAGTCAGGTGAAGTGCCATGTAAGCATTGATGGGTAATGAGAGCAGTTTTGTACTGAATTGTAGATGATGTGTAAATGTTTATTTACTATGTGTGTCGCTACATCTTCACATTTTTATTTTAGGTACCAGAGGAAAAAGAGGAGAGATGATGGTGTGCGCAAGTCATCACATCAACCCAGCCCTGGCAGTGTCACTTCAGATGAACAACAAGAATCCAACATGGAACATGACCCTGGTACAAATATATTATGTCCTATCTAACAAACTTTTTAATAAATTGATTGTTTGATAAATTAATTATAGATAGATTTAATATTTCTGAAATACTAGGGTGTCGTCCAACATTCTGCTCATATTTTATTCAAACCAGAATGGTTTACTTTAAGTTTTGACCCCACAATCATGTGTACAGCTGAATATTGTTCACAATTAATCAGCTAAAAAAGAAGACACAAGTGACAGCACAGGCACATTCTGTGTCACAGAGCATAAAGTGTTGCTTCCTGCTTTTCAGTGCATTTGCTTAAGTTTTCTTTTCATAACTTTCAGCACAAGAAGATGTAGTCCCAAGGACTGAATATGATGATCTGAACCTGAGACACTGTCAACTTCAGGATGAATATGACAACCTGCGTCAGGAGTTTGACACGTTACAGGCTGAACATCAAAAGTTAAAACATAAACTGGAAGGATCTCAGTTTTCTTATTCAACTGTTAAGTGCAATAAATTGTCACCTGTCTAACAATAAACAAACGATTTAATTAAATTAGAACCTGTGTATTTCTTCAAAATTGTATATACAGGTACAATGTGGTTCAAAATTAATCCAAATAATTGAATTTGACATCAAAAACAGGCTAGAAGCCTACAAAAAAATTAAGATGTTTTATATAAGATTTATTTAAAACAATCAACATCAGATTATTGGATGACTGCAAAGATCAAGGTAAATAACAGACCACCTATAACATCTACGGTGGTACACAGCATAAAGTATAAAAAAAACATGACATTTCTAAGTTCTTTATGCACAAAATCATGGCATTTCACATTCAGGCCAAAAACATCTGGCATTCCGCTTAGATCCATGTTGCTGATTTCCTTTTGATTTTTGCACAGCTGTAGTGAAAGGAGTTATTGCACTTAACACAGCTGATCATTTTGCCATATTCTGGCCTTTCACAAACCTTACAGGTTTTCTCGGACTCAAAGGCAGGATTGTGTCTTCTGGTCAGGATTTCTGGCAACAAACCTGAGATAAAAAGGTTTTGAGCTTTTGGCAGGGTCTCTAGATTTTTGAAAACATGCTGTAGAATAAGTTCTTGTTTTGACCACAACACAAAGTCACAGTATTTGACATCACACACAAACATGTGGAGTTGGATCTGATGGTATGGGTGTGATAGCTTTTTTGTCGGGTTACAGCTTCCAGTCTTTTACACAGATAGGGCGTGTGTTTAGTTTTCAGCAGGACAAATGTTTCCTCACATTTCACCTTTAGTTCATCGGGTGTAAGGTCTCTGGATGATGTGCTAAATAAAGCGGTGTCCGTGTCACTTTTGTCCAAGCTTGTCATCACTGCACAAACTGGGTCCACAGCCCGCAGTTGTTTGATGTCGTCATCTGTCAGCACTGTTAAAAGAACAAACAAATGTAGTTAGGGTGGTATATTACATCCACATCTTCAAAAGTGAGATGAAAATGTAAACGCAGGGCTCCAGACTGCACTAAGCTGGGTTAGATTTTACCTGTGAAGTTCAGACTGTTAAAAATGTTTTTAGCCACTTCTCATTTAATAATGATGTAAAATTAAATGCTTTAGTGGCTAAAACAATTTGTAATTCGGAGTAGAGGCCAATGTATGTTATATGTCATGTTCTGAATGTTTCCTGACCAAGTTCAGACTTTGATTGTAAATAAATAAACATTTGTGATTTTCATTAGCTTTTGAAATTCAAGCCACTGTGACCTCTGGATGAAGATTTTGGAATATGTAAAGACAAGTTATCTGAGCAATGCTAAAAAACATTTTACACTGAAAAGAATGCAAAATCTAAAATTGCAGTGCAGTGGCCTAAAACAGAAGCAAATTATGCATATCAAGAACCAAAATTAACTTACCCTACCATACAGGTGCAGTTTGCTGTGAGAATGTAGTTCTCCACTTTGTTGACGATTACCCAAGCCTCATACATTGAAGTCTTATGGTACATTCAGACCGAACAGCGTTTCGACTTCCAAAAAGCTCGTCACGCACGCAAGTGGACGCACTTGGTGTCCAGACCTACTTGGACCAGAACGCCAGAACGCGAAACTGCTGCGGGGTGTGTGGGAGGAGCTTACCGGTATACAGAGTCCTGCGCACTCCGCCAGGCGAGGAGCTTTTTATTTCTGTCTCTGTGGAGCAGACTTGACTGGTCGTGAAGGACTTGTCGCGAACACACAGCTACAATGAGTTTCTCTTCCATAGTACACGACCTCGCGGGTCTTTTCTGTGTCCCACAAACAATACGTCACATAGTGCGCGCGCCCCCTCGTTTCCGCGTCACATAGGGACTCTCCCCCTCTCTTCTCCTCCTCTCTTCTCCCCTCCTCTCTTCTCCCCCTCTCTTCTCCCCCTCTCCCCGACTCTCCCTGATTGGTTGACACACCAACCAATCAGGTAGAGTTGAGCGGCGTTTGAAAGTTTGAACGGCGAAATCTTCAGCATGTTGAATGCGTGGTTTGGAGGCTGAAGCCGGTTCACGTGCACGGAAAACGCTTTCCAGCACGCTCAACACGCACGCGACGTGACGCCCGACGCCAAGACGTGGCTGGAAGCACGTCCCCCATTGACTTTGCATGTAAACTGGACGCTCCTGCCGTTGAAACGCTGTTAGGTGTGAATGCACCATTAGGCTTTGCCTCCGACTGGGGAGGACGTTGGACTTTAAAACACAGAAATCAGCGTCCATATCATTACATCACACTTCCTGTACATGTCCACAAACAACGTAGTCATACACATCGAGTAATTTGTATGCTCGTAGCTTTTCTCTTGTGTACACGCTAGGTTTCTCCACCAAATACGTGTAAATATCAGGTCACTGAATGCTAGGCCACTTACTCACGTCATCCTCCCATTCAGTAACTGTACACGGATCAGGAAGCTGGTGGCCATTGCTCAAAGTTAACTTATTAAAGTAAGCTTTGCGATCATTTACCGATAACCCGCTAGCGTAGCTTGATAATACACTACGAGCCGCCATACTGCTGTTGCAAGGGTGCGCGCGCAGCTGCTTGATGACGTAGGCTGTAAATGGGTCTATTAACATGAAAGGTAAAAGGAAAGGACAAAAAGAAAAGATAAAATAAAAAAAACTAATTTCCCTCATCACGTTAGCTTTAGGTGACATTATTAGTCTCCCAGCTTCTTTTTACCATTTGCTATTGTTGGATGTAACTGGGACCCTGTGTACACAATTTTGTTCCACCTCATGTACCGCCTGTGATGCCAAAGATAATAAAACCTACTTGAACTTTTTGCCTTTTGTACCCTAGAATACACATCAATCCTTGTTCACCTTTCTTTGCCCTGTAAATGTGTTTGCTCTGATCTGGCTGACTCTGCTGTATCTCTCCATCACACCACCAGGAGCCTCGCACCTTCCCCAAAATTATCTCCAGGGCTCCTAATGTGTCAACTAAGCAGCTCCAGGCTCGCTGTCAGGGAGCTCTGCTTCGCTCCTGTGAGGATGTGTGAATGTGAGATTCCAGGTGCCACTTTAATTGAGACCTTGATATTGCGTTCTGAACAAAACAAGAAAATTGTAGGGAAGAGACAATGCTACACTTGTAAGAAGACGGCTGATTACACAGTGGGATCAGCTTGACTGAAGTCTAAAACACAGATTCAAGGTCCCTGAACGTTCAATTAATGCACCCAAGTCACGCTTTTCATAACACGCAGGGAGAGGAACCTTTATCCAAACAGAATAAAAAAGGCCTTCTGCCTATGACTGTCTGCTGCATATAAACAGAGCATGGTCTTTTTTGCAGTGTAACAACATTAGAGAGGTCCCTCGGCTGATTGATGAAAGTGCCATGTCTGCAAGTGCCTCTTTTACATAGCGAGGAGCCTTGTCTGAAGCTTGCAATTCATCATCCGCCAGTGGGATGGATGCATCCATCTTAATGCATTACAAACCCAAACAAGTTTCAGGTCAGACACAGCTTCCCTCTGCGTGATTACAAAAGGAAAGAAGCAAAAGAGATTGTTGAGATAACGTGGATAGAAAATAAGAATACTGTCACTTTGATGTTTGTATCCCTTTCCTAACCTACCTGCACAGCGACAGACCATCAGAAAAGGCCATCAGTGTCAGACGTCTAGAGAGCTTCTGATGTTTTACCAGTCTTAAAAGGATGAATCCACTCCAAATCTCACAGAATCCCTGTGAAAAACAGCTCCTGGCAGTGTTCTCTGCATTTCTGAGACAGCTTTGTTGGGAAGGAGATCTCCATCAGTTTTACACATAAAAGTGTGAAATTGTGCAATGAACCTTAAAGGTTCAGTATGCAGTTTCTGTAGAACTGCAGCACTTAGAAATATTTTCAACAGGCAAAGCATTCTGATCCCTCCCCCTCAGAGCCATATGTGGCTCTGCCCCCTTGTGGTCTGTTGAATTTCAAATTCAAGCTCTGTTTTTATTGGCTGATTCAAATTCAAGCTCTGTTTTTATTGGCTGGTTACAAACTCTGTTTTTATTGGCTGGAAAATGGCGGGTCACCTTTTCTTTTTAGAAATGCTTATTTACCACCTGGAGAAGCAAGGGGACAATATATATATATAATTTTTTTTCAGAGATTACCTGGCTAACATCAGTCTGTCAGGAGGTAGTGACAGAGTGAAGAAATATGTTCATAAAAAAAGCTACATACTGAAGCTTTAAACGTCTTTGGGGGGATTTGGTCAAGTCTGCTGACCTTATTATCTAACTACTTTAATCTTTAAAGATCTGATATCTTGGATTTTCCCAGCTTTGGTAGGGCTGCACGATACGGACCAATTTTTTCTTCTTTTTTTTTCTTCTTTCGACTTCTCCCTTCGTCAGGGGTCGCCATAGCGAACTAAGTCGCACGAAGACTTGGCAATTGTTTTTACGCCGGATGCCCTTCCTGACACAACCACAGACCACTGAGCTACCACAGCCCTATGTGTGGAGCAGAGAGCTGCTATCTAGGGTTCTCGGGGTAGCCGATGGTGGGGGTTAAGGGCCTTGCTCAAGGGCCCAGAGTGGGGCAGATGAGGGTGGAGACAGGTGTGACTGCTTCATTTATCCCACCCACATTCTTGATGTTGTTGGTACCGTAGCATGAACCAACAATCTTCCAATCACAAGCTCACCTTCTTAACCTCTGCACCACCACTCCCCACAATATGGATCAAAATTATTATCTCAATATTTTTAAGATAAATCGCAATATACAATATATATCTCAATTTTCAAAATTAGCATAGACATGTTCCTGTTTTTAGTATTTTACATCGCTTTATAACGTAGCTGTTTTTGTTTAGTTTTTTTAATATGATTTTCTTCCATTTATTTACTGTATTCAATTCATATGCTTTCTTTTATTTTTCTTTCCATAAAGTAATAAAATAAATATATTTCTGAGTCAAAGCTTTGTCCCAGTTGTCACACAGGCACATTCATTAAAAAACTGCTGTAACACTACAAAATTTCTAAAAAAATAAAACTATTTACTGTACATATATTAAATAATAATCCTCTTCAGCTGCGCCGCCTTCACAACGTTAGTAAGCGTGTGTGAAGCAGCACGTGAGGCTGTGTGAAGTTGGATAGTTGGAAGTTGAACTACCGGTACACAGATTTTCAAGTCTTACACTGACATGCCACAACATTAATAAATCAGCAGCTCATCATATAGAAGACACAGTCCTTAGCGGCCAACAAGACGACTAACTTTAGACGGGAGAAAAAGAACTACCTACACGGATTTTCAAGTCTAATAATACTCTTGTGGTTAAGATAGTCATTTTAACCATCGTAAATAGAAAATCTTACGATACATAAGAGTATATTCGATATATCCCTCAACCCTAAACTCTGATAAAACGCAGAACTCAATCACCACTTTAACATTTCAGTGTTTTCACCAACAAACCAACGCTGCAGTGTCATTTTGTCTTTTTAGCACAAAATTACAGAATTAGACATGCAAACAATGAAGGTGATTTTTTTAGGCGTTTGGACCAATCAAGAAAAAAAAGAATGAGTTATTTTGTTCTCAACTTCAATATTAAAGTCACAAAGATGAGATTAAAATCATTACCTGACAACATCACAATGTTAAAGGGGACCTCAGATGGGGTTTTTAAATTTTTATGGTATTTCTGTGGGCTTTCCAGACCCTATTCCTTCAATTTAATGCACAAAATAATTCTTAGATAATCAATTATACCCTTTTTAATTCTGCCATTTTTAACTTTCGTTTTGAACGACCGGTTTCTGATAGAAGTTCTGAAGTCCACGCCCTTCAAAGATCTGTTTACGCCCTCTGTAACAGCCAGTATCTGTAATGTGTTGTTGTTTTAAAATTAGCTCTTTTTTATTACTCATTTGACTTACTGTTAGTGCTAGCTTAAGATAACTTACCGAAACCCGTCTGAGCGCGCCGCAATTTGCTGCTCCTTTTAGCATTAGACCACCCGAATCCGATGCTAATGTTAGCTTGTTCCTCTTCCGGTGTTCGCCAGCTCCGCTCGTTGCACGCGGCGATTTTGGGAGTTATCGCTGTTCCAGTCAAGACAACACAAAGTTCACCAAGTGTCTCCCGTAAATTAATCCGTAAGGAGAAGGTCCTCGCTGCTGCGAGGCTCCTGTGAGGCTTCAGTGAGGCTGTACAGTTGAAGCTCCGCTCCATCAAGCCAGAAGAGGGTCCCGTCGCAACCGGTCTCTACGCCGGGGGTATGCTCGTTTAATTTTTGCCGGCGGCGCGTTGGGAGAGATCGCAAATACACTAAAAATTGAACTAAAACATAAAAATAACAATTATACTTTATTTATAAAGCCATTTAAAAAACCACAGCTGCAACAAAGTGCTGTACACATGAAATTAAGAACATATAAACAAAAGATGAGATGAAATCATGAAAAACAACAGTCATGTGTTTAATACAGAAGTGGGTTGAGCCCAGAGCCGTATATATAGAGAGTTCTGACACTCTTTGAAGTCGCCGACAGGCGGTCAATCGTTCCAAACAACGGCTATGGAAACCTTGTGGAGCTGCGCCCTCTGGCGGCGACGGAGCGCTACTGCAGGCAGAGTCAGACTGTAAACAGAGCCATGGAACAAATCGCCCCCTCCATGACCCACGTGACTTCCGCATTCCATTCTTACAACGGAACTCTATGGAAGTGTCGCAACTCTCACTTTATATGGCTCTGGTTGAGCCCAGAGCCATATATATAGAGAGTTCTGACACTCTTTGATGTCGCCGATAGGCGGTCAATCGTTCCAAACAACGGCTATGGAAACCTTGTGGAGCTGCGCCCTCTGGCGGCGACGGAGCGCTACTGCAGGCAGAGTCAGACTGTAAAACAGCCATGGAACAAATCGCCCCCTCCATGACCCACGTGACTTCCGCATTCCATTCTTACAACGGAAGTCTATGGAAGTGTCGCAACTCTCACTTTATATGGCTCTGGTTGAGCCTAACCAGGGGTTGCTAGGTGAGGGGCTGGACTCAGGTTGTGGTGGGTTGTCCTAGCGCTTGTGACGTCACAAGCGCGATTGTTTTCAAAACGAAACCTAAATTATCACAGTAAAATAAATCTACTTAGAGTAAATAAACCACTGGGTGCATTTTTTTGGCCTTAGGACTATTTTTTTATGAAGTAAATACCCAAAGTTGAGTAAAAAAACATTAAAAAGTGAATTTTGAATGTGTGGTCCCCTTTAAGGAAAAAAGGGCATTGTTCAGTACTAAACTCAATTTAGTTCATTTTATTTATATAGTGCCAAGTCACAACAAAAGTTATCTCAGCCACTGAACAGAAACATTCATAAATATAAAGTTAAGTTATTATTTGAAGAGCAGACTGCTTTGAATTTAACTCCATCATAGAACTCTCATCTTGAGCAAGCACAAAGGCGACAGCGGAAAGGAAAAACTCCTTCATGAGGAAGAAACCTTTAGCAGAAGCAGGCTCAGGACAAGCGGTTATCAGCTCTGACCGGCTAGGTTTGAGAGGAACAGGAAACAATGACAGAGAGAAATGGCAGGTCAAGAATCACATGTTAAGATGAAAATAATATCAAATGAAAACTATTTAATTTTAACAATTCATTTAAAAAAATGAGGCTAATTTGTCCTCCAGTAGTCTAAGCCTATAGCAGCATAAGAAGCCAACCCTAATTATATGATTTATCAAAAAGTCTTAAAACTGGACAATGTGTCAGCCTCATAGACAGAAACTGGAAGTTGGTTCCACAGAAGAGGAGCCTGAGAACTGAAAGATTTTCCTCCTATGCTGCTTTTGGAAACTCTAGGAACCACGAGTTAGCCTGCAGTCTGAGAGTTAAGTGCTCTGTTAGGAAAATATGGAACAATTAGAGGAAGTGAACGTCACTATGATCCTGAACTGAACTATATTAATTTCAGTGTTTTTTTTTTATTATAGTATGCAAGAGTTACGGTGCACTTTCAATGAGTAAATTAAACACCAACATGCATTATTTTATTTCAATCAGTCCGAGGTGTGGCTTAATTCTCCTGCTGCAGAACTTGCTCACATAACTTGTTTCAATCCATCACAAAAAGAGTCAAACAGAAGTGCATGCTGGCCTAAAAATTATTGCTCTCAAGTCAAATGAATGCTGCAACGTAGACCACCAGGAATTGAGCATATATGTAGAAGTCAACACTAAATACTGCATGTTATTTTGTAGTTTACCAGGTAAACGTGCAGCCGTTTTCTTCAACTTTGCAACAATTGTAATAAAACTAATTAATACTGATGAGTTCAAAAGGATGAAAGGGTTCAATTCATCTAGTTTAACCTTAAAAGACATTTTCCTTAACTTGCATATTTTTCTGGCAATATTTTGTCTACTGTGGCAACAGTACTTCTACTTAAATATTTACATTTGAACTTTAATCTCAAAAGTGAAAAAACAAGTTAAAGCCTCTCTTCTTTTTCTCTCCCCGAGTAGCCTTAGGTTTTCAACAGTAAGACGTACTGTTGCAAACCTGGTCAGTGCAGCTGAAGTCGGACCACCTCAGTTTTACTGCTGAATACAGAGTGGACCGCTGTCTGCTCAGAACCAGAGGAAGTGGCAGCTGCTGCTGTTAATTCCCAGAATGAGCCTCAAGTCAGAGTTTTCTTTCAGCCTTTATAAACACGCTCATCCGAGGCGGTCATGAATATACATATAGCGGAAAAGATAAACATTCCTTTAAGCTGCTTATATTTACTCACCATAACTAAACGTACCCTGATTGAATTCAATTTATGCTCACCTCATCGTGGATGTCACGCTCAAAAGAAAATTAACTCCAGCATAAAGCACACTAAGGTATCAAATTCATAAAGTGGAAATAGACATGCCTGCTTTTTGTTCTTTAGGACCAACTAAGGTGAATCCAGGTGAAACGACTTAAACCTTCTCTGGCACCAACTGCTCCGTGAAAACATTAATGCATGAAAGTGGGCGAGAGTTAAAAGCTTTAGAGCAAAGAGGACGCAACTGCAAGTGTGAGTTCATTTTACTGAAACAGACACATTTAAAATAATACATTTCCTTCAAACCTTGAGCCAACTCCGGATCACAAAAGGTTGAAAACTAAATATGTCCAAAGCGGAACAACCAAGGAGGGCGACGTCCTAAAACAAAGTCCTGGATTCAAGCGTTGAGCTAATATTTCACCATTTTCTTGCATTGCCTCACTGTTCTTGGCTAATGTGAAGGGAGGGATTGTGGGTAATTGGCATGCAGGGTTGAGCAGAGCCGATGGACGAGCCAGGTCCTGAGCCCAAGCACAAAGCACAACGGCTTTTCTGTGCCCGCAAAATGAGTTTAAAGCTGTGATTCAGCTGCAGGCTGAGACCTGTACGATGCGACCGGTGCCATCCATCACTGCAAATCCATTTCTCTGGCAGAACAACAGAGCCACGCCATCACGCTGCACCTCCCACATACTACAGCAGCAGGTAGAGAGAAATCAAAAAGACGGGGAGTATAGGGGTGCAGGATAGTCAACACTATTGTAAATGCTTTAATATTCTTATTTGTGGTTCTTTGAGATGAAGCATCTCCACACAGTTTGAATGATTAATTTGTCCTGAATGGAAACCTACTGCTTTTTAGATCAGCAGAAAAGTAACCTAATTGTCTCAGTGCCTTGTTACAATCCATTACACAAGGATGGTGCCTTCAGTGTTGTGATGCGGCGCTAAGTGGCAGAACAACAGGAGCACAAGGAGGCACCAAGGACCATGGGAGCCATTATGCCAGGTAAACAGCAGGTTCTATTTTTATTGGCTATCGCTAGTGGGTTTTCTCTTCATGTGCAAAACAGCACTGAAAACTCTAGTCCACGCCCACCTGCTTTGTGGGCCCCACCCCCCAGTCTATATAAGCTGCTTTGAGACCAAGGTTTGGCTCCCAAAATAGCATTTTCTTCAGCCATTCAAGAGCCAGAGTGTCCCAGACCTTAAAGGCCTGTGCCTTAGTGATGGTGAGATGACGCTTCATGAAGCACTGAGGCTTTCCATTAAATAGCTCGACTCGTGATCCAATGCGCCATGGTGCTTCATTTGCTCTACTGCGCCATCAAGTGGACTATACAGTAAATGTAAAACTGGTAGATGGATTATAATAACATAACTGGTAGGCGAAGCTTTAAGTTGAATAAAAAATAATAATTTGTGAGGACCTCAAATGATCTTAATCTGTCTTTATGATGATGGCAATGATAGATTTTTCTGTCTGCCCCTTATATTTCGAATCGTCACACATACAAATGAACCAGTTCCTGAATCGGTCATGTGGTATGGCCCGCTAGCGAGACCTCGAACGTCACTACATGCCTCATCAATACACGCTCCACATAAATCCTCCTGAATTACTCGGCACACGCTTCGAAGCCTCAACACAGAAGGACACATCCCTACTGCACCTATACTCATAGAATCTTGGGATACAATACGTAACAAACAGTCTCACAATGGTCTGAAGAGCAGATGAGATATGACGGAAGAGAAGATTACGGAGTGGAGGCAGGTGAGCTGATTGCAGATGAGAGACAGGTGAGTGGAAGTAAGTACAGTACTGTAATAATAATAATAATTTAATTTGTAACGCACTTTTCATTACAAAAATCTCAAAGTTTTACAAAGTGCAACAAAAATCAATGATCAAATAAAAACAAGTGATAAAATCAAGTAAAATCAATGATAAAATAACAAAAATCAATAATAAAATCAATTAAAAACAATAATATCAACTAAGATCAGAGATAAAATCATGTGGAGGCAGAGTAGGCTTGCTTAAAAAGAAAAGTCTTTAAGCCGTTTTTAAAGTCAACCAGTGACTGTGGAGCTCTCAGGTAGTCAAGGAGGGAGTTCCATAGGTGGGGGGCAGCCACACAGAATGCCCAGTCTCTCATGGTCCTTAATTTGGTTCGTGGAATGTAAGTAAGTAAGTAAGAGGAAACACTGGGTGTGGTTGTTTTGAGTAAACCAGGTGAAAATTGATGAGTGGGGAAGGAAGGAGCCTCCTCTTAAATTGAGATCAAAGTGTTCTATTTCATCCCTCCTGACCGCCAGGGGCGGTGCTTCAAGCACGAATGAACATTCTTGCGCATGCGCAGGTCGAGTACAAATAACAACAACGTCACCCCGTGACCTGCCGGGGACCCGCGTGACTCTATATAGGCACGTCACATCCGGGGCCCAGTCCCTTAATCTTCTCGCAAAGCAAGGATTCCGAGGGACTAAGCACCCTGGCGGTCATCCGGGATTCATAGAACCGTAGTTACAGTAGTAACTTTCGTTTTCTGGTGGGAGGCGGAGTCTCAAACCAGGAGCGAGCCATCAGGTTAATTTGAGTTGATGGTGTTTCACCAGCTGACCACATCAAAGCACAAACACAAAAATATATTCAAGTAAATTGTTCAGGGGTTCAGTTACTGAAACCAAACAGCTCAAGGACACCTGACAATTATCATTATGTAAAATGTAAAACATTAAAAAAAACTGTTTTACTTTAAATGAAACCATTGACAGGTGGACTGAGTTGTAAATCACAGATCAAACTAACTCAGGTGGAAATATTTGACACATCAATTTTATTTTTACGTTTCCCCTCACATATTTAGTTTTAAAGTTAAAACTTAATTTTATTTTAAAACAACTCATTGGCCCCAGCTGAATATATTTGCTCACATTAGGGGCAGCTGTGTCTGAGTGGTTAGAGCAGTCGTCCTCCAATGGGAGTTGGGGTTCAATTCCACCAGCACTCACATGCTGAAGAGTCTGTGGGCAAGACACTGAACCCTCATTGCCTCCGATGTGCGTCTCATCGGTGTATGAAGTCATAAAGGTCTCTACAGATTCATATTTGTGGGTAAACGATGGCACAGATTATACTGTAAAGCGCTTCGAGTGTTTTGACTAAGATAGAAAGCTGCTGCTATACATGTACAGTCCATTTACCATTTATGTCTCAGAAACAAAACAAATTGTTTTAACTCACACCAGTCACCTGGTTTAACTTGTTTAGTTGCTGAATCTAATCTGGGCTGATGTTCCAGCTGATATGTCAGTTAGAAACAGAGCACAGACCACGCCCACTCTATTAATCTCTGTCACGCAGGCTTTAATTAATGTGCAGCCAGTGACTAAGATACAAGTTCAACAGAAAGCATATTGAAGGATGTCTAGCTGAAACAAAGAGGCATAGCTAAACATTCAATTACAAAAATACTCAAACTACAAAAAAAAGCAACCCCCCGAGAACCATGACAACGAGTAAATCTAGTGTGTGTGATCAGAAGTCAGACCAGGCTGAGCTACTTTGAAAACATGTAAAAAACAAAATGTCCTTATTCATGCCAACTGCTAAGGATTTACCAAACAGTAAAACATAATTTACAAAAGGAAGCCAGCATATGAAATATTTTAATTAAACAACGAATACAGATGACACTATTAAATAATTTTAACGTTTTCAGAGGGCGTTCGTGCCAGCACTGACTCACCGCTGCAAATTAGTGGTCAACAACAGATGGGATAAAGGAACGCTGAAGGCAAAGTGTCAGATGATCAAGTCTTCTCATTAACTTTCCTCCGGCCTGCAGAGGGATAAAAAAAAGAAGAAGGGGCGGGGGGAGGTGGGGAGTACAGGTTTAATGAAAACTCCTGCAGTGAGGGTTCCTCTCTCCTACGATGAGACTCTGTGAAATGCCTGGCAGACAGATGGGCTGAGAAACTGATCAGTGGAAGAGGTCCACAGGGACCAGCTCAGAATCAGAGACTGTTTAGTTCAGGTACACAATCAAGGGCATCAAAGAGGAGGAGATGGCACCAGAATCCCCAACAAGCAGCGGGTTATTTTACTCACATGAACAGGTTCACACGCACACGAGCTCATGATCCAAACTGGAGTTTTATTTCAGCTCTGACAGGTCTAATATTAATATTGATACACTGATTGATGGATGAGATGCACGATCGGCACGGAATTTTTATTTAAAATGAAATTATTTAGCACCTCCTGCACATTTGTGCAGCCCTTACTGATGATGCAGGATAAACTTCCTGCTGCAGCTGATCAGCTGCTCATCGTCTGATAAACTATGAGTGAATACAGATTATTTAATCTATCAGATTTGAATAAACGAGGCAGAAATCAAACAAGTTAGTTTCTCTCCATGACTAAAATTACAACCCTTAACTTCAATAGATTCCACTTCACACTTTTTGTACAAATCTGTAAATACAGTATTACAGTTTTTAATTCACCGTTTAAACACTAAGGAAAAACAACTACAACTCCAACACTTGGCTTACAAAAGAAGCAATCTCTGTTTTTACAAACTGCTGCCACATAATCTCCCTCGTGAGTCTGCATTTCTATTCAAGCATCAAGTTGCATTTCTCTGAACTTTATCAATTTCTTGCTGCCCCATAAAGGCCTAACTGCCTCTTCCAAAAGGTGTTCTCTAGTCAGTTTCCCTGAAGGAGTTCTTCTCATCATCAGAGCAACATTTGTCTCATTTCCCCTGCAAACAGGAACCGTAGTGTAAGTAGTCTCATTCATAAACAGTTTAAAATAAAAACATTTTTGTTTGTGAATCCTCTATGGAACTCCAGCATCATCAGTCACTGAAAACTAGGATTTTTACTATCGTGTGTAGGATCTATAAACACCAGCTGGTGATATTAAAGCACTCAATAGTGTCAATAAAAACGGATGGCTGTTTAGAGGTTCAGTTGAAAATGACATATTGGCTACTGAAAACCCCAAGAAGCAATTAAAATATCAGGAATATTAAAAATAAATGAGTTTCTTCCATTGCTGACTTTCTTCTGAGATGGGCCTCAATATTTACTGTTCTACCTTATTAGAAACCAACAAGACCAGTTGTTCTCACACTTTATAACAAGTAACTCCTCAGTAAGTATATGTTGTCCAACTATGAGCATTATGACTGATAATAAAAAAATATATACACAGTTGAAGCTATCTGACAAACGAGCAAACTGACTATACTGTACACTAATTATGATGAGGGCTGCATTTAATATGTGTTGGATTCATGCATTTGCTGCTGGAAACAAAACCAGAAAAATACCATGCACCCACCCACCCAACCAACTACCAACCCAACCAACCACACCAACCAACCCACCCAAACCAACCAACCAACCAACCCAAACCAAACCAAACCAACCAACCAAACAAACCAACCAACCCAAACAATCCAACCAACCCACCCAAACCAACCAACCCACCCAAACCAACCAATCCAACCAACCCAACAAACCGAACTAAACCAACCAACCAACCAACCAATCCAAACCAACCAATCCAAACCAACCAATCCAAACCAACCAACCAACCCAAACCAACCACACCAACCAACCCACCCAAACCAAACCAACCACACCAACCAACCCACCCAAACCAAACCAACCAATCCAACCAACCCAACAAACCGAATTAAACCAACCAACCAATCCAACCAACCAACCATTCCAAACCAACCAACCAATCCAACAAACCCAACAAACCAAACTAAACCAACCAACCAATCCAACCAACCAATCCGAACCAACCAATCCAAACCAACCACACCAACCAACCCACCCAAACCAACCAATCGAACCAACCCAACAAACCAAGCTAAACCAACCAACCAATCCAAACCAACCAACCAAACCAACCAACTCAACCAACCAACCAACCCCACCAACCCAACCAACCAAACAAACCTAACCAACCAAACCCACCAACCAACCAACCAACATAACCTATTATTATCCATGTTTCTGGTAACCGGAGTAAGCAGATAAAAGCCGTGTGTGCACAGTGAGGACATGCAAACTCCACACATGACAAATGGTTATTTGTTCTGACCCAGCAAAGAGCAGGAGGTACTTTAGAATTTGTTCAAGGTTAGAGCCAAACCATCAAAATAGAAAAACAAAAAACATTTAAATTAGACATCAGTTGCAAACTGAAAAGACTTCATTAAAACTAACAAACAAAGAAAACAAAAGTCCTGCATTGAAACTCTAAAGCAGAATCTTCAGGTTGACTGTATCAGTTGCCAAATGTTTTGCAGAATTTGTCACAGCTGCAGAACTTTGAAAAGTTTTTTTCTGTCAGACATTTAAGTAATATATTTTTTTTTTTTTCACGCGCTGAGGTTTTTATTAAGGAAGCCTTATTTAAGGATGCCCAATGTGCCTTACTGCATATGCCACTTTGCCTCTATACCAACATCAACTACCTCATACATATACAGTACTGTGTACTGTACATTAACTCATATGCTGCTTTGCCACTCTTTGCAAATGTCAATGCTAGAACCTTCAGTTTATTTTATAGATATACTTTTTATACTTTTTATACTACTATGCAAAAACTCAGGACAGTATTACACTTTTATTATTTCATTTTATGCTTATGTTCATTAAATGTTTAGTGTTTTAGTGTTGGTGTAAATTTTCATACTTTTATACTACTATGCAAAAACTCAGGACAGTGTTACACTTTTACTATTTTATGCTTATGTTTATTAAATGTTTCAGTGTTTTAGTGTTTAAATGGTTACTGTTGCACCGAGGGACTGAGAGAAACGCAATTTCAATCCTGTGTATGTCCTGTACATATTGCAGTTCTGACAATAAAGTTGACTTTGACTTGTATATATATATACTATATATATATATATATATATATATATATATATATATATATATATATATATATATATATATATATATATATATATATATATATATATATATATATATTAGGGGTGTAACGATACACAAAACTCACGAGACGAGACAAATCACAGATCTCGCGAGAACGAGACGAGATTTTAATATTAGTTCAAGAAAACTTCAAAGATCGGTTTTATGCCGCAAAAAGGCTTTTATTCTGTTTTAACATGTATTACAAACCCAACTGATGTCTTCATTTTACTGATTGAATCTCCTTAGACCTTAGAACGTTCAACTTTGTTTAAAAAAATAGATATTCACGCAGGACTTTCCAAAAATTGAACATAAATATCCGCATCAGCACTGAATCTGCAGCCGTCACTCACCAGTGTTGCCAGATTGGGCGGTTCACCGCGATTTTCCTTCTGACTTTTGCGGGTAAAGAGTGCTTTGGGTGGGTGGGACTCTATCTGGCAACACCGGTCACACCGGTGTTTACGCGTGTGTCTTTACATCCGGGGCAGCGTCGGCAGCGCCGGGACCCTCCATCAATGTAGAGGCGTCTGCGGCACCGGGACCCTCCATCAGTAGTTGGGGCGTCTTCTATAGCAACTTCATCCGGCGAAGCCATGCTGTCCGTGACGCTGACTTGCTAGGGGCTCTGCTAGCGCTAGCATTAGCGTCTCGCGAGACAACGTTACCTCTCAACGAGAGATATCGCGGGAGTTTAATATCGCGAGATCTCGTATAACGAGATCTCGTTACATGCCTAATATATATAATAATAATAATGTATTTTCCTGTCATCTGCATATGTTTCCCATACACAGACGAAATTCGTCTCTGCATTTAACCCAACCACCTACCAGGTGGTGCAGTGAGCAGCCATAGAAAGCACCTGGGGAGCTGGAGAATTAGATGTGCACTCATAGACACCCCAAGGTGTGTTGTGGCCGGGACGCGAACCCGCGTCCTTCGGGTTCCAAGTCAAAAGCCCTGCCACTACACCATCTTGGCTCATACACATACACATACATGTATATTTTATTTTTACGTGACATGCCAACAGTAAATAGACTCTTAAGATAACTTCAAAAACATTATACACTTCATCTAATGTACCTTGTATTTCAGTCAGGAGGCCCCTGATATTTTGGTTTGATGCAACAGCTGCAATTTGGAATAAAAATAATGATGATAATAATAAAAAATAAAAAAGTATGAGTAATACAATAAAAGTCTTTGTTTTGATGCAGGGGTTAGGATCACAAATCGTGTCTGGTTGTGGTCTTTTAAGCCCACCCCCTTTGACATTGGTCAAATAATGGTAAGTGACCTGGCAAACAAAGTGCATGGAGCACACCGGACTCGTGTTGTTGGATCTTTGGTCCCCCCGCGGGCTGAGACACCTTTGACAATAGAAATCAGTCGAACACTGTCGCCATGGTTACCACTGCCTGGCACCTCGGGCTATGGCAAATAGACTGACCACAGAGGAACATTTGAGACGACACCGACACAGCCTGTGTGCATTGTCACGCAATAAAAACCTCAGCGCGTGACAGCAGAGAGCTGGAGTAGTTTGAGAAAGTGAAAAATAAATAAAACCCGATGGTAAATATGACTGAGGAGGGAAGAAAAGAGCGGGCAGGAGGACAGTGCCGGTAGGGCGTCCATCTCCAGCTGGTACATCATGGAATGGTAATTAGGCTTGTAATAACGAGACACCATCTTCAAAATTGTTGGAGAATGAAGAAGGGTTTTACCGTCAGAGAAAAGGTGCCATGGATTGTTTTTATTTTTTACATCAGCAACTTTCCTGTTTGTTACCCCAAGCTATTTCTCTGAACATTCCCCTGCTCCATTTCACAGCCGTTCGGTTGTGCCGTTTACTCTGTGATGAATGGCTCCATTTCAAGATGACTTTTTTTTTTTTTTTTTTTGCTGGAATAGATTACTATCTGGGCAATTGTGCAGAAACAAGACTGACATTCAAAAAAAATTTTTTAAATAAATATTAAATAATCACAACTACACCAAAGTTCATGCTCATTAATCCAGGTAAAAAAATCCAACAATGTCCATTCAGGTCATCTTGACGTTTTTTTTTTTCTTTCCGTTTGTTTTTGAGACGTTTCATCCTTCATCCAAAGGACTTCATCAGTCTGAGGAGTCTCTACAAACTCAGTCCCACAAGCCCTCCCATATAGGACCGTCACAATAACAAATGTTGCTGGGCGATTAATTGTATAAGAAATTATTGCGATAAATAATATTGTTTGAAATTTGACAATAATTAGTAATTGTTTTTATTGTTTATTATTAGTAATTTAGTTTTATCGTTGGAACTGAAGGATGGATAGTGAGGGAGCGAGCAGCTTGTCTCTAAGAAAAATTGGACACGGGCTGTCTCTCGTTCCTGTTTTTCGGTTCTCAAAATAGCAAACACTCGGTGTGGTTTGAGCTCTTTAGCATAGCATTTATCAAACAAAGCTTTTAATAATAAAAAATAAAAAAATAAATCAGTAAACAAGTTCTCAGCTTCTTTTTGCAGAGAAATCAAGAGAAACTGATATCTGTATGTTCTCCCGGCTGCTGACGGAGCCTCCTGGACAAGTAAGCTACCTCCTCCTGAGTGTAATCTTCAGTTATCATTCTAAGTTCAGGTTGCGGTCGATCTTGTGGAACAGCATCCATAACTTGTACACCATTCTCATAAACAAAGTGACCATCTGCGTCTACTCTTGATTGTAAAACATCTGGTCTCACTATCTGTTCCTGCCTTCTCCGCTGCACTGGTTTCACACTTTTACTGCGGGATAAGGAGCATAATGAGGTAGTGGACTCTTCTTCTTCTTCATCACTTACATTATCTCCCCACAAATCTCCGTTCCAGCTAGAGGGATTCCATCCCGTACCTAACCCAGCTACAAAAGCCCGTACTCTTTTGGGTGATACAGACCGTTTTGTCTTCCTCTTTTTTTCTCTTTTAACATGGACACCTGAGCCACTGCTTCCTCAGCAATCCGGGCCATGTTTTCTAGCTGTGTGGTTAACAACTGCACATGCTGACGCTGTAATGAAGAGGTCAACTCGGCTTCTTCGAGTGCCTTTTCCTGTTTCAAACTTATTTCATTCTGCCTCTTCCAGGCAGTGGCACAAACCCACAAACGCCGTTGCAGTCCGTCTACTGGCGTTTTTATTTTCACGTCTACTGCTCGTAGAACTTCTAGCAAAGTCTCAGGGTCTCCATCTCGTAGAGACCCCTCCCAAGACTCGCAACGTCCTGCTCCATCTCTCAGGCACAATGCTATGGACTGATAACAGGGTATTTCCCATCCTGGTAGTATTTCAGTCCTGTCCTGTGTCTTATCTCCCTTCGCTGATTTTCTCTTGAACATTCTTTTGAGCATTATGTAGTCTCTCTTTATGATCTTGCCGACAACGCCAAAAATGTTCTATGAAATATTATTTTATAAATATTTTATGAATTTTTATTCATAAATGTTTTATGAAATATTTATGCAGAATCGAGAGAGATAGGCAAATATCCTCAAAAGAATATCACAGCTCAAGAGACTTCACAGGAAACTATTTTCTGTTTAAAAACAAATGTTCTTTATTTTAACCACAGAAAATCAAATAGCAAGCAAGCCAGAAAACAAACAAGTAACACACTTACATACAATGATTAATGCTGAAACAAAGATTTTTTACCATTTGACAATGTGGATTGGGAGAGCCGTTTCAATTCTGAGGCAGAATTAGCATTAAACAAACACGGACGATTACTTTAATCGCCAGTAGACTCTCAACTCTGGAAGCTCAGCCTGTTTCTTTTTATCCCTTTGGATAAGGATTGCTTGCGAAACAGAGTTTGGCCAGGCCCTTTCCACAAGCAATGCATTATCTTTAGGAACTAGAGTAACAAAGCTCCGGAGATGACTTAATCAATACTGACTACTCCTGTTATGATGAAATCAGCACAGTTTAACTTCTTATCGCCCAGCTCCCCGGTAGTGACAGACAGGAAAATCACACACAATGGCCCTCATTCACGAACCGTTCGTACGCACAGATTTGTTCTTAAACTGTGCGTACGAGCGATTTAGGATCATTTGTGGCATTCAACAATGTTTTCGTATCCTAGGATTTTTTTCAGATACGAACAAAATTTACGAGTGGTCCGGACCTGTCGTATATTTACGAGCAGTCGGTCCGCTGTTATCCAGATGGATTTCCTTCACTAATAACTTCATATTTCGTTATTTAGAAAATATTTTGGGTTTAAAAAAATCACGCACCATAATTATTCTTGACAATAGGTTATTCTGTTTGAATTAGAATTATAATTTTAAGTTTAATTTGTCTGGTGTGTCGCGCAGGCTTCAGTGAGTCGTGCGCTCCCCTTGGTCATCAAAGCCGCTCCTCATATTAACACCCAGGTACATAAAATTCCCATACACCGCCGCAGAACAAGTACGAATTAAGACTGATTTTCATGCTATTGCTGGACTGCTGTGCCAAACACCATCGGAGCAATAGATTATTATATCTGATTCGAAATATAACCTGCAGAATGTGGTTGCGCGCTGACCAGGAGGAGCGCGCATGACTCATTTGTGCTGCAAAACATGTTGGCACGCGTCTTGCAGCGTGGCATTTATTGTCCATCCATCTCGCAGACTATTCCTTGACCACCTCCTGTCCGTGCTGCGGCGAGACGTTTGTTTGAAGCCATTTTCAGATCAAACCATTTATTCTTGATTTCTGATACTGTACGACCCACGGGAGACAAAACATATGCACTACAATATTAATATGAAGTTAACTGTAGTTTCGAGACATTTTAAAATGCTTCTGTTCAAAAACACATCCGACACTTGCGGGGGGTGGGGGGTAGCGGTGCGCCACAGCTCTTCTGAATAAGTGAAACTATAATGTAACACAGTACACTAAAATTAAAAATATTTGACCATCCGACACTTGCGGGGGGGTGGGGGGTAGCGGTGCGCCACAGCTCTTCTGAATAAGTGAAACTATAACACAGTTGTTTACACTAACATTAAAAATATTTGACCATCCGACACCTGCGTGGGGGGTGGGGGGGTGGCGGTGCGCCACAGCGCAACTGAGAGCAGATCTCCGAACATTGCTGAATCACAACTACAGTTCACCTACTGCATGTAGAAATGATCAAATATGTTCCTCTGACTTCTTTGAGTTTTCTTCGTTGTTTTTGTTTCAAGTTCTGGCTGATGCCGATTCAGACCAAAGGTCGTAAGGCCACCAGAAAACACGCTTTACTCAGAGATGACACAGAGAATACTTTGGCCTTTTAAATGGTTGGTCTAATTATAATCCTGGTTTCTACCCTCAGAGGGAGAGCGTATCAAATAAATGGCATTGTTACTAAACAGCAGATACAAAGACTTAAAAAAGATTTAACTCATCAAATGATGATGTAAACAGTGCAGTTTTCCCATCACTTCAAATGGACTTGTTTTAATTGTGATAAGTTGCTATAATTCACAATTTATAGAATTGCCTGGGGTTGCTGGTGAATACTAAGCAATTTAATTAATGAAAGAATAAACTGATGAAATAATAATTAGCTTCAACCAACATTACGTTAATGGAGCTTGTGAACTAGAAACTAAATGCCTCCTTGCTCGAGTGATTTCATTTTTATTTTTTTATTTTTTTTGCTGGGACTCTGGGTCTTGGCTATGACTTTTAAAAATGTACAGATGGAACAATTACAGTTTCAAAGTCTGCATCAGATTTCAGATTTTTGTAAAGCTTTGACCTGCAGATTCTTTTATTTTTTATTTTTACAGAGTTTCGATTTATTAGAACTATATTTGACTGTTAAATTTCTTTTTTTGACTTTTTGATATGTGAGAGGTTACATGTGCTTCTCTTTCTAACTATGAAAATCTAAAATAAAAATAAAATAAAAAAACGCATCTTCACTGCAAACCAAACATTAGTCCTTCTCCTTTTCCATATTTTTGAAACAGCAGCACAAGATAACCAGAGAAACAATTTACAAAGTATTCCCTTAACTGAACAACTCTCTATTTTAAATCCAATTCATTTCAGTTTATTTATACAGCTCCAAGTCACAACAGAAGTTATCTCAGGGCACTGAACAAAAACATTCATATGTAAAAAATAATAATTTAACATTATTTATCTGAGGGGCAGACTGCTTTGAGTTTAACTCCATCACATAACTCTCATATTGAGCAAGCATGAAGGCGACAGTGGAAAGGAAAAACTCCCTCAGGAGGAAGAAACTTTTAGCAGAACCAGGCTCAGGACAAGCGGCCATCTGCTTCAACCGACTGGGTTTGAGAGGAACAGATACACAATGGCAGGTCAAGAATCACATGTATCAAATGAAAACTGTTCAATTTTAACAATTAATTTAAGGAAATGAGGTCAATTTGTCCTCCAGTAGTCTAAGCCTATAGCAGCATAACAAGCCATAGGATTTATTTTAAAAGGAAAGTCTTAAGTCCAGTCTTCAAACTGGACAATGTGTCAGCCTCATGGACAGAAACTGGAAGTTGGTTCCACAAGAGAGGAGCCTGAGAACTGAAAGATCTTCCTCCCATTTTGCTTTTGGAAACTCTAGGAACCGCACGTAAACCGGCAGTCTGAGAGCAAAGTGCTCTATTAGGAAAATATGGAACAATAATATCTCAAATATAAGATTGAGCTAGGTTGTTGAGAGCTTTGTAGATTAGAAGTAACATTTCAATATTTAAGATTTTTATAAATTAATGTAAATCATAATAAAAACCAACGTATTGTCAAGTTTATGAATGCTTGAACTGATCATTGTATGGGAACATAGACAACACATAGCACTTTACTTTATAATCAATGATTAAACCAATGTAGCTGGAGAGCAGCTGATTCTGGTCACCTGCTAAGAAATCAGTGTATTTTATTTTTTTATTTAAGATAAATACAAAGTTTATTCAAAAACTGTTCAGGTGTGGAGATCAAAAGTATGTCCTGTATTTCTGTACTGACAATCGAACTGTGTGACTATTTTAAATGTAGACAAAGTAGAGGTGCAACAGGTTAGTATCCAGATTGTTTGTGCAGTTACAGTAAAAGGTGAACACAATATGTCAAATAGATTGGTGGAGAGTATCACAGACACTTTAAAAATAGCTGTAAAAAAGTTGTTAAACTTTCTTTAACAATCTTTAAGTTACCAGGAGAGCTTAATTAAATATATGAAGAAAAAAAAAAGATGAAATAAGACCGACTCAAAGTGACAACAAAAAAAATGTTTGTGGTCTAAGACTCTGGACATGGTTGCAGTGGAAGGAAAAGCCCACAGAGCAACAAGCCATCAGTGAGTTCATGATCATTTTCCAACGATGACCAAGTTCTGCACTCGGCCACGTTCACACCAGAACAGACAAAGGAAAAACAGAAAAGTTCTGTAGTGCAGAATTGATTCCATCTCTGAGTAGCTGCGTGCTCTCATCGTCTTTCCTCCGAAAGCAGGGAGCGTGGGAACTGCTTTCAGAGTGTTGAGCGGAGGTGGGACACTGACCCCGGCTTATCGACCGGCACTCGCAGCGCACATCTTCATGGCCGATGTGGCCACCGGCCAAATACAGTTCATTTTTTAAATGAAGCCTACAGATCACAGAAAACTAGATGTGTGTTACTTCTTTAAACACATAAAGCTCTGACAATAAATAAACATTTGAAATGCTTTTGTTGTACTTTTTTTCTGTTACTTTTTTTTAATGGTATGACATACAAATATGTGTGCACTTACTATTGTATTGTGTGCGTGCTTCTTAATTAAAGTGTTTTTATTTAGTCTGCACTAATTAGGCTTTATTATGTCACACATTAAGTGGCAGGAGGTGGATAAATTGTTTTAACTTGGCACAATAAAAACCAATGCTTGTGTTATTTTTTTTTAATAAATTGCATCAAATACAGATGTGTTAATACAAGCTGTGATGACCTGACAGCACCAGTCTGCTCCATCTTTAAAAGGAAACATCTGAAAAAATGTCTGACAGCTCTAATGTTTCTATATAAATGGTTTGTTTTTGTTTTTTTGACTGCAACATGCACAATACTGTTTGGGGTTTGCACTCAGTAAGATGTTGTACATGAAACTAATACCGAGACATTTCTCTTGTAGCGTCTGTGAATGGCAGCAAAGCACTGAAAAGGACCGTTTCCCTCAGCTGACACTTCTGATTCGGATTTCAAAACATGATATAAAGAGGTGATTAAAAGCCAATTACAGCCTTTGTCAATGAAAAGCCAATTAAATGTTTCAGGGCTTGTGCTTGGGTTTTGCCAAGACGATGCGAGAGGGAAAGAGCACCAGGGAAAAATAAGGAAAATGACTAGAAACAGCTGGAAACAAACACAGCTGGGCACAAGAGACGTGTGGATGCTTCCTGCTTTGAAAAATATATATATATCTTCATCACTATGATGTTACAAATTATGAAAACATTGCTCTAATGCAGGTTTCAATTAGGAATCAAATCCACTAGAAACAGTGAGCGGGATTGTTTTATAATAAAACTGTAAATAAAGTCACCCACCCTCCTATTTAAAAAACTCATTTACGAAATCCTACAGTCTCCCTCCTGGCCATGTTTCAGCCATATGAGCCTGCATTCTTCATTTATACAACAGGAAGTTAACAAAGATGATGAAAAACATTGAGAAATAGAAAAAAAAGTAGTCATGCATGGTGTACAAGCCAAGGTTTTGATCACCCACTTGGAGCCGGCAGGAGCAGCTCTGTTTTAGCTCTGACAGGCAGCAGCATTGACACATCACTGTAAAACCCGAGGAGATGGGCCGGGTCTGAACATGCTGCTTACAGTGCACCAACCTTTGGTCTCCAAAGAGAAAAGAGAATCACTGAAAGACAAGCGAGCACTGCAAACTGTTGAACTTATTCAGAATGATTACTTACAGATTATAGAGTAAAAAACAGGTTTGGAACAAAAGGTCAATGTTTCAGAGAGGTGCCAAGAGGGGTCAGTCTTTGTTTAGTGGGTCTAAACTGGGATTTTTCTGCTTCTCCCATTATGATTGGACTCTCCACATGAATTTAACACCATCACCCCATTCCTCCCCAGCTAAACTCCCATAGAGTCACCTTATGTGAACAATCAGCAGGAATTACACAGCACCAGTATGTGACTTTAATCAAGCGCCCAATTGAGTGTTTACAACAAAGTTTCTCTTCCAAGATCTCAGGCTTTGATAAAAGCTCTGGGGGGAAAGATGGTTGTTATTTAACTGCATACTCATTGGGGGTACTGATTCACCGAGGACCAGATGGTCAAATGTTTAAGCTTGTCCTTTTGATGGTTGTGGAATTAACATTATTTCCAGGTACAAGCTCTGCATCCACAAAGTTAGTGTTAACTACGCAGTTCCATCCAGTGATACCTGCACAACAACATTCACGTTTCTTATTTCATTTAGTATATACAGTAGTTCCTCGATACTTCGTGGTTAAGCATTGGCAGACTCGCTCTTTCGCGGTATTTCAATGTAAGACTGTACACGACACATGATTGTCAACTTTAATATTTACGTGATTGAGACGGTACAGGATAGAACGTTTACGGAAGTGGACGGGAGCAGGAACCAACCAATAGGACAATAAATAAATAATAAATAAAAACTTCGAACAGGTGCTGCCATTTTGTAGTTTTCTTTCAATAAGCCTATACTGACGTAACTTGGGGAGTGGTGGCACAGAGGTTAGAGAATTGAGGTGGGCCTGTGATCGGAAGATCGCCAGTTTAACTCCAGTACCGAAAACATCAAAATGTGGGTGGGATTGGTGAAGCATTCGCACCTGCCACTACCCCCATTTGCCCACTCTGGGCCCTTGAGCAAGGCCCTTGACCCCCCACCATTTGCTCCCCCAGAGGCCCTAGAAGTCAGCTCTCTGCTCCACACAGAGGGCTGTGGTAGCTCGGTGGTCTCATCAAGTGTAAAAACAATTGCCAAGTCTTCGTGTGACTTAGTTCACTGTGGCAACCCCTGAAGAAGGGAGCAGCCAAAAGAAGAAGAAAAAAAGCATATACTGTAACTCAAGTCAAAAAAGTACACTACCCAGAAGTCAACAGTGCTTCCGGCTGCTGCTTTCTGCCAAAACTCAAAGAACGGCAATGGAGGGAGCAAACACTAGTGGAGAAACCAATGCGGTAAAACTAGTTTTGCAGCATAAAGTGTGAAGTAACGATTTATCTCACAGAACTGGTAGGAAAGTCGTAAATAATCCTGAAGCTGAACTAATGCTTCAAGTTGTAGCATCTTCACTGGTGAGCACCCAGATAAAATTTAGCAGTACTGTACAGTACATATACCCGGTACATATGCTTAGGTGTGTTGCGATAAACAATAAATCAATGAATCGCACGATAAATGAAAATCATCAACCTCGTTTTCATTTATTGGTTTTATCGTTTCTTCATGTCGCTCTTTCTACTGAAGACACTGGATGACAAAAGGTGTTCTTCACTAGCCGTGTTTCCATCAAGGTTTCTAGATGCGCATTTTGAAGTATCGCAGCAGAAAAGCTTAATGGAAACGGCAAAATCCGAATTTACTTCCTCAAATTCGCCAAAAAGTTTATACGCTCGCTTGAGGTGGTTTTTGGGATCTTCGAAAATGAGCAGATGCGCAAAACGACAGATGGAAACAGATTTGCCGACTCAGTTCTGCCGTAGCGAACATTCACGTCACGTGACGTTCAGCTGTTTCCGCTCCGGACAACATGTAACATCGCTAAAACTAGTTGGCATGACAGAATAAATACAACTTGCCCGATAGCAACACGTACCTGAAATATTCTCTCCATTTTGACGAGATGTGTGGCCGGGTTCTGTTTTCAACCGCTACTTCCGGTTTACTGTAGACATGCGTAACGCTGACGTCTGACGTAATGACGCTGACGTCTGACGTAATGACGCTGTGCGTGGCCCGGTAGATGCGATTCAAGCCAGTTGATGGAAACACTTCTGCTTCGCATTAATTTATATTTACATATTAGAGAGATAGCCCGTGTCACATCAAGGGGCCTCCCTCCCATTTTTCTTAGAGATGAGCTGCTCGCTCCCTCACTATCCTTTGGTTTAAACGGTCTTATACTGCATCCGGTGGTTGAGAAAAAGTACTACACTCAAAACAAATTAAACATTTCTTCTTAATTTTGAAATTAATTATTAATTATTGTCAAATTTCAAACAATATTATAGTTTACCACAATAATTTCTGATACAATTAATCGCACAGCAAAATTTGTTATCGTGACAGTCCTACGTATGTTGTTAAAATTACGTACCGTATTTTCCGGTGTATAGGTCGCACCTTTTTATGTTTTTTCAAGGCCTGCGACCTATACTCAGGTGCGACCTATATATGGCTTGTTATCACTTTCGGTGAAACAAATTTTTAAATCCAGCTCATTTCACAATTACGTTCATTTATTAAGGAAAAGTTCAGCTCAGACATATATTTGCTATAATTTTTATCAAACAAATAATTGTTTTTAAGTGTTAATCTTCTTAAAAGCCTTGCTGTGCGCTCCTGTGGCAGACATTTGCAGCAGAGCTAAACGTAGGTGCGACCTATACACCAGTGCGACCTATCTAGGGATTTTTCCAATCTATTGGTGATAACTGGACAATGCGACCTATACACAGGTGCGACCTATACACCAGAAAATACTGTAGGCTTAAAAGTTTAGAACATTCTTAAGAACATTGCAAGTGTGTGTGAAGGGTTTATAAAGCCTGAAAATGTACATAAATGCTTAAAAATAAATACATGTATAATGTTCCTACATCGCAGATTTGTGAAGGGTTTATAAAGCCTGAAAATGTACATAAATGCTTAAAAATAAATACATGTATAATGTTCCTACATCGCAGATTTTCACCTATTGCGGGGGTGTGTGGAAAGTAAACCCTGCAATAATCAAGGGACTGCTGTATTACGTAAATATTCTTTGTGCATTCTAATTTTAAAGGGTCACAACAACACTAGCTCACATCGGACATGACGGGTCACAGATCTACTCCAAGGTTATTATAACCTGTGTGAGTGCACAGAAACACATACAACCAATGAGGGCTCATCATTTCTCAAGGTACATTTCATTCAATTTATTTGCTTTCTTGATCTTACGCTTATATAGCACACGGTTGTCTGCTGCATGATTAAACATGCATACATTTAACTTGTACAGACTAAGTAATGTGAAATAAATAAATCCTAAACATCGTCTCACAGTTCTGCTTTTATCTGACAGATGCTTAAGCTTTTGCTGCCTCGTTGAAAACTGTCTGCACCTGGGAGCGATTAAATATCTCGTTCTCACCAAAGCTATTTATTAACAAGAAATGAATACAGCTTCGAACAGACCTCGACTCATGTTTGACACTTTTAGTTGTAACAGTGGGTAAAACTTGTTTAGTTTTAGTCAGATTCCTGATCAGTAGGGATAGGAGTTAATTACTGGAAGAACTGTAACACGTCCTAATGATGAACAATGTTGTTCATGAAAGTGTGAGAGGAGTGCTCTGAAATAAATCAAGATTTTAGCCAAGATATGGGCAAAATAAGCCAAAAGCTACAATTCTTGCAGTATATATTTTCATTTTTAGAAATTACACATGGTACAAAATGAGGCAAAAGTGTTATGCATTTACAGCCTGGAAAGATCCCCCTACAGAGAAATAAAGTTTAAATTTATAATCCCGACATATAAACTGGTATGAGTTTATATGGTTCACTGATTTTACAGAGAAATGTGAAAGATGCAATGCATCCTTAAAGATTTGTTTACCAAGCAGACCATTTTTGTAATATCGTCACAGCTTTTTGTTAAAATGAGGAAGCACTAAAAGATGAACAGAAAAAAAAAATCCCTTGGCGAGTGGCGGCACAGAGGTTAGAGAAGGTGGGCCTGTGATTGGAAGGTCGCCGGTTCAACTCTCTGGACCGACATCATCAAAATGTGGGTGGCAAAGGTGAAACACACACACCTGACTCCACCCACATTCTGCGCCCTTGAGCAAGGCCCTTGACCCCCACCATCTGCTCCCATAAAGGCCTATCTTGAAAATTAGTCCGAGACACAGTGAGACTACCTGTATGAATAAAGGTTAAATAAATAAAACGTACAGTTTTAGACTCTGACTTCAACAGTTTTAATATGTAAAATATATGTTATTCCATAAACCATAATTCTTAAATTTACGTTATTGTTTTTAACGTAAAAATACATTAAAAGTAGTAAATTTTACAGATTTTATGAAGCACATTTAAAACATGTAAATTAAACCTTTTTTTCATCTGATGAATTAGCACAAACATGTTGCTGTTATACAAACTACTGTATCAGTAAAATTTACATAAAAGTGTTGCTTTAAAGCTGCTATATGTAACTTTTCTAACAATATATTTTTAACATATTTCTTCACTCTGCCACTAGATTGATGTTAGAGAGGTAATCTCTGAAAAAAACTAAAAAAAAATATTGTCCCCTTGCTTCTCCAGGTGGTAAATAAGCATTTCTAAAAAGAAAAAGTGACCCGCCATTTTCCAGCCAATAAAAACAAAGTTTGTAACCAGCCAATAAAAACCGAGCTTGAATTCGAATCAGCCAATAAAAACAGAGCTTGAATTTGAATTTTAACAGACCACAAGGGGGCAGTGCCATATATGGCTCTGAGGGGGAGGGATCAGAATGCTTTGCTTGTTGAAATTTTTTCTAAGTGCTGATGTTCTACAGAAACTGCAGACTCCACCTTTAAATACGATGGCCCTCATTCACGAAAATGTTCGTATTTTTATCCTAAATTTCTCCTACTTTTGTTCGTACGAAGCGTTCGTACGAACATGCCACGTCAGATTCAACAAAGTCTTCTATCCTGAGGAAACGTGTGTAAATGGGTTGCGTAAATTTAATGAATCCCACCTGTCCTAAACAGCTGCGCGTGCACGCGTAGAGGTCATTTACATAATTCCCACCCCTCAAAACACCATATAAGGCCACGTTTCCTGCCTTCTGACAGCAGGAAGTGTCCATTCATTCAAACTCAAGAAGTAAAAGGAGGAAGTTCACGTTCGGAGATCTGCTCTCAGTCGCGCTGTGGCCCCCCACCCCCCCGCAAGTGTCGGGTGGTCAAATATCTTTAATTTTAGTGTACTGTGTTACATTATAGTTTCACTTATTCAGAAGAGCCGTGCATTGACGTATGGTGGGGTTGGGGATTAAAAGTGAAAAAAGGAATGAAAAAGGCAACTTCATGAAACTTTTGTCTGCTGAGGTTTCTTTGTGATCATTGCTTCCCATGAACGAAAGACTTAGTGAAGCTCAGCTTTTGCTCATTCTGGTTACAACACTGGATGGGAGAGGTTTATAATGCTCAAGGGAAAAGTTCAATTCATACAGTTTCAAATACTTTGGACAACAATCTGTGCCTCAGGATGAAGAATCCAGGCAATATCAGGGCAAACCCAGGGCAAACTGTGGTTGGTGGGAGAACATAATGGACACTGATAATGGATTTTGTTTCATTATACATGGTAACAATAGTCGGGCATCCATGGTGCATTGCAGTAAGCTGCTGAGACTGTGGCCAAGAGGAGTGGGCCACAATAAAAACTTCTTGCTGCCTGCTGGGCAAAATGATAAAAACTCTGCGTGACCATCTATAAACTCTCTTCAAAGAAGAGAGTCAACTTCAAGCTCAAGAGCTCCAGCACGGTTCAGGCCCATTAGCATTTGAAAAGGGAGAAGATGAGTGCAGGATCAGGGGGCGATGGACACATGTGCCAAAAGAAAAGCACAGCAAAGGAAGAGCTGATGACTTTTTGAACTTGACGCATGGATGGACTTTGTCCATCAAGATGGCAGAGAGCAATTTGCCCTCAAGACAAAACCCAGCAGGTCTCAAATGGTATTATACAGTTGGAGAGCACATTTAGACTTGGGCACAAAACATGAGATGGGAATAACCTGGAGAAAAACAATCCACCTACTGTGCCAGACTTGTAAAAATAAACTCTCATGCTACATTTTTGAATACTTACACTAAGGGAAGTAGGACATTAAGTCAATACAAATCAACTTTTAAGTATTTTTTCAAAAAAAAGTTTGAATATACAGTAGTCCCTTGCTACTTCGTGGTTCGTTTATCGCTGACTCGCTCTATCGCAGTTTCTCAAAATAAGACTGGACATGACACACAATTGGCTGATTGATGGATGAATCGCACGATCGGCATGGATTTCTGTTTAAAATCATTTTAAATGATTTAGCACCTCCTGCAGCTTTGTGCAACCCACACTGCAGGATAAACTTCCTACTGCATCTGATCAGCTGTTCTCTGTGCAGAATGGAGAAGTGGGCGTGGCCAAGAGTGCTTGCAGGTAGCAAAGAGCAGAGGAGGCAGGGAGCTGAAATCATGATATTCTGTGCTCTTTTGCAGCGTTTGGAGTTTAAAAAACATTGTTTAGAATATTGCAATATATATATATA
>JBBPBX010015360.1:0-11692 GCA_038048925.1 Garcialebias charrua | reverse complement strand
TGTATATATATATTAATACAAATTAGTAGAGAACAAACTGTGCAGTAACACATTCTTAGGACTGATGTTTTCCATTGCTTTGCTTTTTAAAGTTAGAAAACTGGATTTAAAATAGAACAAAGTGGAGATAAATTGGTAAATCTTCAAAGTAACGGAATTGATTGGTTGGCTCCTGTTTAAGATATGGTTGAAAGAAAAACTGAAGATACTGAGTAGCTGTCATCAAACTGACCTCACTCCAACTTTAGACACCAGTAAATGCCAGTCAGAGCCTCGTCAGTAAAACTGATGCCTTTTTGGTGCAGCTGTGGCTGAGTGGTTAGAGCAGTTGTCCTCCAATGGGAGAGTTGGGGGTTTGATTCCACCAGCAGTCACGTGTTGAAGTGTCCCTGGGCAAGACCCTGAACTCCCCTCTGTTTCTTATCGGTGTACGATTGTGATAAAGCACTGATTAGGCTTTGTAGAGATCTAGTAGAGTGCTGTATGAATGGGTAAATGAGGGCGCAGATTGTGTTGTAAAGAGCTTTGAGTATCTTCATTAGGTAGTAAGGTGCTAAATAAGTACAGTCCATTTAGCATTTATAAATTGTCTTAACTCACCATTTGAGACTTCAAACACCAAATGCAAAAAAGGAAACAATAGCATTTGTACATAAAATGCATTTGTGTTAAAGGGGACCTCAGATGTATTTTTTAAATTTTTATGGTATTTCTGTGGGATATCCAGACCCTATTCCTTCAATTTAATGCACAAAATAATTATTAGATAATCAATTATACCCTTTTTAATTCTGCCATTTTTAACTTTCGTTTTGAACGACCGGTTTCTTGAAGTCCACGCCCTTCAACGATCTGTTCACGCCCTCTGTAACAGCCAGTATCTGTAATGTGTTGTTGTTTTAAAATTAGCTCTTTTTTTATTACTCATTTGACTTACTGTTAGTGTTAGCTTAAGATAACTTACCGAAACCCGTCTGAGCGCGCCGCAGTTTGCTGCTCCTTTTAGCATTAGACCACCCGAATCCGAAGCTAATGTTAGCTTGTTCCTCTTCCGGTTTTCGCCAGCTCCGCTCGTTGCACGCGATGAGATTTTGGGAGTTATCGCTGTTCCAGTGAAGACAACACAAAGTTCACCAAGTGTCTCCCGTAAATTAATCTGTAAGGAGAAGGTCCTCTTGCTGCGAGCCTGCTGCGAGGCTGCTGCAAGGCTGTACAGTTGAAGCTCCGCTCCATCGCGCCGGAAGAGGGTCCCGTCGAACCCGGTCCTTCCGCCTGTGGTCCGCTCGTTTAATTTTTACCGGCTGCGCGTTGGCAGCGATCGCAAATACACTAAAAATTGAACTAAAACATAAAAATAACAATTATACTTTATTTATAAAGCCATTTAAAAAAACACAGCTGCAACAAAGTGCTGTACACATGAAATTAAGAACATATAAACAAAAGATGAGATGAAATCATGAAAAACAACAGTCATGTGTTTAATACAGAAGTGGGTTGAGCCTAACCAGGGGTTGCTAGGTGAGGGGCTGGACTCAGGTTTGATCTGATTGGCTGCGGCTTGGCTGCGGCTTGTGACGTCAATAAATGCAGGAAGTGTGAATCCTGGTGTATTTATCAAAAATAAATAAATCTACTTAGAGTAAATAAACCACTGGGTGCATTTTTTTGGCACAAGGACTGTTTTTTTATGAAGTAAATACCCAAAGTTTAGTAAAAAAACATTAAAAAGTGAATTTTGCATGTGTGGTCCCCTTTAAAACAAATGATTTTGAAAAGGAACTGGATGTATACAGATGTCAGCATGCTGGAGTAAAGAGATAAACTCAGATATTTTCATTTTCCATGAAGTTAAGCTACAGACCAAAATGATGCAATGGAAAAAAGGTTCACCCTCGTGTTGTGTCTGGTTGTTTTCACTAGAACCCGTTTGTTTCCGCCTCGGGGCAAGTGCTTGCAGCAAGCCCAGTAAGTAATGACACCTGTTTTCACCTGCTGGGTCAAAGGTGCTCTTTCTGCCAGCTGCTGCCTCACCTTTGCTCCATGCATGTGCAAAAACAGAAAGAAACACAAACTACAAAACCATACACACACAAACTAGATTATAGAAATCATATCATGGAACACAGCAGCACAACCTTTAGGCCCATGATTGAGACTGTAGGTGGCAAATTAGTTGGTTTAGCATTTTCTCACAAGTGAACCATATTTTGCAAGAATAGCACAAAAACCTTGGTCCTGTTTACAACGTGATGCAGGGTTTGAACATGCATTGAGATGTACGTTAAGGAAATGTTTATCAGAGCCTAAATGATTTAAAGTTGGATCAAAACAGTGCCATGGTTCGAGTTCTGCTGGATACTGTACTGGTAAAAACAGGTTTGTGATGAACAACCCATGGGTGGGGCAAGAAAACAGGTCTTGACAAGAAATAATTTTGAAACAAAGAGAAACTCTTCAGGTAAAGTAAGTTAATTTTGACATGCAGGGCTGAAAAGGCTTAAGTGTTAATTTAAGAAGCAAACAACCTGGTGGCTTGTAGACAAATGAAGCAAAAACATGTTGACAAGACTCTGTGGGTATAATAAAGGTGACTTTAAACCCTCAGGCCTGCACAGACAAAAATGTCTGTTTGTGCAGTCTTTGGTTTAAACCCCTTTTACAGTTTCAAGGTTTTGGTTGTGCCATTGTTTCTCTCAGCTGTTAGCCACCTCCTAACATGTAGCGCACCCAGTCTTTGATCACCCCTCCTTTTTCCTCCCCTCTGCCAGCTCAGTGGGATAATCATCACAGCCCCGCCGTGCAAGAGCATCTTAGCTGTGGCAGGTGAAGGCTGGAAGAGTGTCAGTAATGATGGGTCCGCCAGCGCCGAACCTTCCCAGAGCCGCTCGTTTCAGCAGTAATTACGACGGGGGAATAGTGCACCACGACTGGCTCTAAAAAGCTTACCGAGCCTTTTTGCTTGTGCCATGTCACCTTTTTTAGGAGTCGGCCAGGTACTTGAATAAGTAAAAAGACCATTTAAAAGCCTAAAAAAGTGAAACACTGAGGTTGAAGCGATGCGCAAATTTGATGAGAAAATTAAGTGCTGTTTATGAATAGGGATGAGATTAGCTACTTGATACTCTACGTTCTCCAATCAGCTCTGTTAACGGTGCAGTTTAGAGTGAGAAGAAATACAAAAGGTCAGATCAAATAATATGGAAAAAGATGGTCTCCAATCAGCAGACAGTGACTGAAAATAACCACAGACGACGGTGTTATGTTTGAAAATATTCTTGTAGCACAGTGAGGAAAATAAATTGTCTTGCTTTCCTGTGCCACTTTCTCCATAGCCAACCTTCCATAATCACCTTCTTCACCCTCTCAACAGCATCATCTTCACCTCCTGTGCTCATCCCATCCACCCACTCTTATCCTGTGATCTCCGAGACACACAGGTGCTTATAAAGAGAGTGCTCAACCCCTCTCTGCATGGATCAGCCCAACAGAAAGTGTGCACCGACGTGCAGAGAAAGTCTGGGTGCAAACAGCAGCTATGGAGAGTTTTATGCTTCTTCACCCCACAATTGGGCAGAAATTGGAGGTCTGAGTGCAGAGGCAAAAACTGCTGAGAAGGAATGAGGGAGAAAATGAACTAATTTCAAAGAACCACAAGCAGCGGTCTGAAACTTCTTGGTCACATTTGACAGCAAGGATAGATTGTATTCAAAGAAATGTTATGTTTGATGATTTATATATTTTTATTTATATTAAAAAAAAACTAAAACTGCATTAACTTCTATTGACCAAAATTAAAGCCAAAATGTAAGCTTCTTGCTACCATGATTTATTATTGAAACAAATTGAATGTGATACTTCTTTTTTTTTGTTGAATTCTTCAGAATGAAAATACAACATCTCATAAATTGATCAGCCCCAATAGGCATTTAGAAAGTAGTTTGATTTATTCTAATCTGCAGCTTATGCTCTACATTTCCAAATGAACTACACTAAATCCCTTAAAGTATGAGAGAATTATTGGTATTTAAAAAAAAAGTATCTTAAAAAAGTATAAGAAACTGGCCAAGCTTTTCTGCTCTGCAGTCAATAAGTCTAATCAGACAGATCCGCCCACATTACCCCAACAGTTTCTGGTCAATAACCACATGAAGCATCAAGTGCACGCATAAACCACTGGCTTTTATTGTCAATAGAGTCCCTTCCTCACTGACCCATGGGGGGTGAGAAGAAATGATTGAAAACTTGGAAGGGATGACTCGATCCTCTGTTTAGAGGATAAAACTTCAAGTTATTGTCAATATTGATCTATGAATCAAATATTGTGTCCATTAAAGCTGCAGTATGTAGCTTTTTTTATGAACATATTTTTTCACTCTGTCACTACCTCCTGACAGACTGATGTTAGCCAGGTAATCTCTGAAAAAAATTTAAAAAAAATATTGTCCCCTTGCTTCTCCAGGTGGTAAATAAGCATTTCTAAAAAGAAAAGGTGACCCGCCATTTTCCAGCCAATAAAAACAGAGTTTGTAACCAGCCAATAAAAACAGAGCTTGAATTTGAATCAGCCAATAAAAACAGAGCTTGAATTTGAAATTCAACAGACCACAAGGGGGCAGAGCCACATATGGCTCTGAGGGGGAGGGATCAGAATGCTTTGCCTGTTGAAAATATTTCTAGTGCTGCAGTTCTACAGAAACTGCATACTGAACCTTTAAATTTTTTTGACAAAAACATGATGTCGAAAGAAAGTTTTTTCACAGACTGAGATTTTGTGAGGATTTTTGTGTAACAAAAAATGTCTGTCAATGTCTTAAAATTTAGAAAACAAGTGTTTGTAACTTGCTCTAAATATCAACACAAAATAAACTAAAGGTACTTTGAGCAACTTCCAATGTATGCTTCAATGCCAAACCTCTGCAACTGTTGCAAAAATGACAATAAAATAAATTAATAATGAAGCAAAAATGACATTTTAAGGACAAATCTCAAAGGCAAGTCTCTAGAACAGGGGTCTGCAACCTGCGGCTCTGGAGCCACATGTGGCTCTTTGGTCCCTCTGCAGTGGCTCTTTCAGGCTTTGATCAAAACCAACTAAAATTTATTGGTTCTTATAACCAAAAGGGCTCGGTTTAGCAGTTTTTCCTGCCATTTCCTTTGTGAATACTAGAACTAATAGGAGTAAAACATACTTTTAACTTTATTTATTGGAAGTAGGATACTTAATTTTTCCACAATAATTTTTTTTTATCTGGACCTGCATAGTTCATTGTAACTTTTTATTATTATTGGGAAATAACATTAATTTTTCCTTCTTTGCAAGAATCTTGTCTTTCATTTTATCTTAAAATGTAAAAATATAACCAAATGTTAAAATTCATAATATATTTTCAGCTTTACAATGGCCAGAAAACTACCCTACATGCCAGAAAATTGTCCTCCAACAAACTTAACCTCTTACAACCTGGCATCCACACATTATAGGAATTAATAATGCATGTCAAGAGTTTGGGTCTTAGGTTAAAGTGGTCTGCAGGCCACCAGTTGAGAATCCCAGTTGTAGCAGGTTTTGTGGCTCTGGACACATTTAATTTAGTGAACAAAGGGGCAGAAATGGCTCTTTTGATCGTAAAGGTTGCAGACCCCTGCCCTGGACAGATCTCCAGTCCATCACAGGGACACATAAAGACAAACGAGACAAACAACCATTCACTCTCACACCTAGGGACAGTTTAGAACAAATGTGTCACACTCAAGGCCCGGGAACCAAATGTCTCGTTGACATCTTATCTGGNAAAACTTTTCTCAATTATCTAAAACAAATGCAGGTACCTGTACTGTATTTTACAATTTTTGAAGGAGGAAGAACTAATGTCATGGGGCAATGACAATAAGAAACTACCAGCTGCTACTTAAAGCTAGTTAATGACAATCCTCTTTAAGGAAGTGAAGCTAACTAACCTCTCTGAAGGATTATCTTTTGGGTTTAATCAGCTTATTGATATTGTAAACTCGCACACTAGACATGGACTATTCATCTAAACTGCTCTGTTACCGTTTATCTCTTTTATACTATATGATACCTTTTAAATTGGTGTATTTTGCTGCATCCATCAATTACTCACTTGTTCCTTTTCGGGTTGCGGGGGTCACTGGTGCCCATGTCCAGCCATCACTATGCGAGAGGCAGGATACACCCTGGATATGTTACATTATTTCAGTTGTTTCAGAAGATTATTGTCATTTGGATGTTTGTATCATCTTTTTTTTTAGGACACAGACTCCAGAGAGCCTAAAATAAACATTGTTTTTTTAACATCCTTTCTGTGTCTGGTGTCCTTGTGTGCTACGTGCCTTCGGGTCGTAACAGTCGTGGACAAGATTTCAGTCTGTTTGAGAAGGGTCAAATCATTGGCATGCATCAAGCCGAGAAAACACCTAAGGAAATTGTAGAAACTACTAAAACTGGGTTAAGAACTGTCCAACACATTGAAAACTGGAAGGATAGTGGGGACACATCGTCTTCAAGGAAGAAATGTGGCCGAAAAAAATCCTGAATGATTGTGATCGGCGATCATGTAAACGTTTGGTAAAATCAAATAGAAGAAAAACAACAGTAGCACTCAGGGTTATGTTTAATAGTGAAAGTAAGAACATTTCCACACACATGTGAAGGGAACTCAAGGAATTGGGACTGAACTGCTGTATAGCCTTAAGAAAACCACTAATCAGTGAGGCTAACCAGAAAAAAAGGCTTCAATTTACTAGGGAGCATAAAGATTGGACTCTGGAGCAATGGAAGAAGGTCATGTGGTCTGATGAGTCCAGATTTACCCTGTTCCAGAGCGATGGGTGCATCAGGGTAAGAAGAGAGGCAGGTGAAGTGATGCACCCATCATGCCTCGTGTCTAGTCATCACTGCAAGATCTTGGTGAAAAATGTATGCAACACTGGATGGAAATAGATTTTGTGATATTGCAGAAGTTTATTGAAACAATGCCACAGTGAATGCATGCTGTAATCAAAGCTAAAGGCAATCCAATGAAATATTAGTGTGTGACCTTTTTGTTTTGGTTGTGACCTTTTTTATTTGGCCAGGCTGTATATTTTGATATCAAAAAGTAATTGGATGAGAACTATTATCAATAGTACTATTAAAAAAAAAACATTTTTTTAAATTACATTTTTTATCTTTATTCCTTCGAATTGTAACTTAATTTCAAGAAGCATGAAAGGGGACATAGCAGTAAACCCAAGTTGCATTTAAAATTAGATTTAGTTATTTTTAACAAATGTATCTTGTGTACATATGTTTGTGTTTTATGATAGTGGGGAGTCAAACATATAAGATGAGATTAATAAAATAAATATTAGCCCACCTTTAAACAAAATATACCACATTATGGCATGGGGACTCAAAAGGCACCGAATGGTAGGAATGACTCTACTGTACATTGTTCTGTTTTATGTTGCTAATAACATAAAAATGAAGAAAAAAAAAATCACCACTTCCAGTTCCGTTTTATCAAATGTAAGCCCCCCTTTTTTTTTTCCCAAATGTAATTCTGTTTCTTCAAATATAATTCCATTTTTTTACCACTTCCACTTTGGCTTAATACAATTACATTTTTTTTTTTTTTTTCAAAAGTAATTCTGTTTCTTCAAATATAATTCAATTTTTTTCCCCACCACTTCCGCTTTGGCTTAATGCAATTCCGTTTTATTTTATTTTATTTTTCTCAAAAGTAATTCAGTTTTTTCAAATATAATTCCATTTTTTCACCACTTCTGCTTTGGCTTGATGCAATTCTGTTTTTTGTTGTTGTTTTTTTTTCACATGTAATTCCATTTTTTTCAACTGTTGTGTTGTTGTTTGTTGTGGGTTTTTTTCAAATGTGATTTTGTTTGTCACTTCCGCTTTGGCTTAACGTAATTCTGTCGTTTCAAATCTAATTCAGTTTTTTCAAATGTTGTATTTTTGTTGTGTTTAATGTGTTTTTCTAATGTAATTTTGTTTTTTTAAATGTAATTCCATTTTTTCACGTTTTTCATTTACACCTCAGGGCCACCGTACGGCCACTTCCGCTATGGCTTAAAGGGGACCAAATGTAGGATATATAATTTTTTGTGGTTTATCTGTGGGCTATCCAGACCATTTTCAGTCAATTTTATACACAAAATAATGCTTAGATAAAAAAATATCCCCTTTCTAATTCTGCCAAATTTCACTTCCGTTCTAAACGACCGGTTTATGAATAATGAGGTCTGAAAGCCACGCCCTACAAAGACCTATTTACATTAACTACGCCCTCTGTAACAGCCAGTATCTCTAATATGTTGTTATTTTAAAATTAGCTCTTTTTTATTACTCATTTGACTTACTGTTAGTGCTAGTAGCTTAAGATAACTTACCAAAAGCCCTCTGCGCGCGCCGCCATTTGCAGCTCCTTTTTTTAGCATTAGCCTCGAATAGCTTTTCCTCCTCCGAGCCGGGAGGTGTTAGCTCCGCTCGTTGCATGCGGCGCTTTTGGGAGCGATCACTGCTTCAGTCCACACACAAGGTTCACAGAATGTCTCGCTCCAGTTAATTTATCCGCATGAGGCAACCTTTGACCGGACCCCCGGACCTCAAAAGTCAGTAGCTCCCAACAACTCCCGCACGCAAATGGTGTCTTCGCCGGCGGTCTGCAAAACAAAAGGCTTAAAAAAAAAAAGGGATGCCGTGACCGGGAGGCGAACCCGTGTCCTTCGGATTACGAGTCCAGTTCACTGGGCAGCACGGTGGCACAACTGGTAGAGCTGCTGCCTCTCAGCGAGAAGGTTGCCGGTTCAAATCCCGGTCCGGGGCCTTTCTGGGTGGAGTTTGCATGTTCTCCCCGTGCATGCGTGGGTTTCCTCCGGGTACTCCGGTTTCCTCCCACAGACCAAAAAACATGCTTGTTAGGCTGATTGGTGACTCTAAATTGACCCTAGGTGTGAGTGTGAGAGTGGATGGTTGTTTGGTGTGAGTGAGACAGGTCCCTCTTGTAAATGAGTCCCCGTGACTCAACGAGGCTAGCCTGTATAAATAAAGGTTGAATGAAAAAGTACCTCTGGGCCAACCGGGTAGTTATGCAAAAAGCAGTCTTTCATCGTATAAGAAATAATTACAACCACCTACATTTAGAACGCTGAAGTTTTGATAAGATTTTGATGAAGTGAAAGGTATTCTTAAAATAAATAAGTTGCTAATCTGAAAATATATCGATCAGTGGTGCTTGATGGTACAGACTGTCGCCCCGCGAGAGAGAGTGTGTGTGTGCACAGTTTTCTGCCGGCTGCGCGTTGGGAGCGATATTACACTAAAAATTGAACTAAAACGTAAAAATAACAATTATAAAGTATTATTATGTCGATGTATATATCTAGTCTCACCCCGATTTCTCCGAAACAAAAGGCTTTAAAAAAAAGGGGGGGGAAAAAGATGCCGTTGACGGGATGCGATCTCCGCTCTCCTGCGTGGCGGTCAAGTGTCGTAACCGCTCAACCAAACTGACAGTTGTGCAAAAGTAGTCCTTCATCATATAAGAAGTGTAATCCTTCTTCGGTAATGTCGCCGGGACATTGCCATTAAAAATAAAATTAAGCCACGCATCTCTGCTCTCTGAGACTGGAAGAGTGTGTATCGACACATGTTGTGTAATGCAGCCAACAACGCAACATTTAACTTTAGGAGCCATTCTGCTGAGATGAACTATTCTTCTTCTTCTCCATTTGATTTATGGCGGATCGCAAACAACTGTTAGGTGCATACCGCCACCTAGTGTGCAGGCTGAGATGAACTCAGGAACCGCGTGGGTGGAGCATCACCAGGGGTTGCTAGGTTACGGGGGCGGGACAAAGGTTGGGATGGGTTGTGGCTGTGGGTTGTGGCTACGGTTTGTGACGCCACAAACCGCAGGAAGTGCAATCGAGACGTTTTTATCCCTGAAAAATAAATCGACTTAGAGTAAATAAACCACTTGGTGCATTTTTTTGGCCTTAGGACTGTTTTTTTATGAAGTAAATACCCAAAGTTGAGTAAAAAAAAACATTAAAAAGTGAATTTTGAATATGTGGTCCCCTTTAATGTAAATCAATTTTTTCAAATGTAAATCTTTTTTTTTTTTTCAAATGTTTTTGTTGCGCTTTTTTTTCTTCAAATGTAAGTTTGTTTTTTGAAATGTAATTCCATTTTTTCAAATGCTCTTTGCTTACACCTCAGGGCCACCTCATGTACCACATGTGATGCGAATGACAATAAAGAAACTTGAACTTAAAAATAATAAAATAAGCAATAAAATATAATTCTACAAGATTAAGGAAATAAATAGAAACATCTTAAGAAGAACCAGACAAATAATTCTATATGTTCTTTATTGCTTAGTTTTAATTTTTCATTATACGTTAATCAATTTTCTACTTACAACTAGTCTCCATTTCTTTCATTTACATTTCTTTTAAAACTTTGTTTCTGTTTCATCATATATGTCAACAGTTCTTTTTCTCACAGTGATTTTTTAAAATATTTTTCCACTTATTTTATGGTTAAAGATTATATCTGAACCTCTTGTGTTCATAATGAAAACATAAAGTCTCCACCTGAAAACTGTCCGCTACTTTTAGAGAATCAAACTGAGACTGCCGCTCATTAACGTTTTAAAATACTACAAAAAAAAAACAAAAAAAAAACATGAATCCAGCTGCAAATCTTGTAAAAACATGAAAGGAAGAAACATATTTACAGACAAAACCAGCAATTATTTTGTAATAGTCTCAATGTAGCAAATAAGAGAAAAAAAATGAATTTTTAAAACCCTAAAATGAATAAAAAACCTAATTACAACTAAAGTACTTTTGAGAAAACCAGTGTTGTTATGATGAAAAGAAATGTTTTATTGAAAAAATATTTAAACATTTGTAACGTATCATATTTTAGAAATACAGGAATATTAAAAAAAGATATTCTGAATATGTTTTTACTGGTTTAAGGGGTTTGACAAACCTACTGTCAGAGAAAAATCACTTTTATCCTTTGCAATAGAACAATTTTAAAATATGTCATGCATCAACTGGTGTCATCATTTACACACTGACTTTATTATATATAGCTACACTTTTTTTAAATAAAGACAAAAGAGTGGCCAATTTTTACATTTACCATAAATAATGTTAAAAATAGCCTAATTCAATACGGTAAGCAGGAAGCTGTGGAAAACCTCGGTTATACAACTGATTAACAGATATTTTTATATTTAATTAATGTTTTCATATTTAAATTATGATCTTAAGATTTTCACAAGAAGAACACAAATCAGTTTTGTGTCAAAGTTAGAAATATCTCAAAAGTCTGACTACAAAATGTTAACAGTAAAGTGCAAAACAGTCAACAAGCTAAACAACGTTGAGCAGATGGTACAAAACAGTGGCAATGACCAAAGCGCATGCGTCCTTCAGAGATTTCCGGACTTTTGCTCTGTACATTCAGGTGAAGGCTTCAGAACACTTCTTAAAATAGTCAAGAGTGTTTTCTGAATAATTAAGAAATCTCAACTTGTCTCAGGTTTGAGTCTCCACGCGCCTCGGAAAGAACCTCCTCCTCTTCCTCCTCCCCTTCAAAGATGGCGGTCATTGGAGCAGAGAAGAGGCGGCAGCGAGATGCGAAGCGCCGGGA